>JH720106.1:106708-178378 GCA_000231845.2 Tetrahymena malaccensis 436 | reverse complement strand
CCCCCAACCCCAACCCCAACCCCAACCCCAACCCCAACCCCTCTTATTATCTATTTAGATCAACAACTTATAAATTCTTAAAAAAGCAAATTTAAAATAAATTATACTTGTTATAGAGTTTATAAAAGAATAAAGAAGAATTTTATTTTTAGTGAATCAAGTATTTAAATGTATTTCAAAATTAGATTTGTTTTATTTTGCTAAAGTTTAAAATACTTATATTAGAAAAGAAATGGAAAAAGTTAATGCAATTAGATACTTGCTTGAGTTAAAATATTTATAAGGTTTGAGATGAAAATATTTTAATTTTAATTAATATTTTGTTATTTAAAGTTCTAATGATTTTAGCAGAATAGCTCCAGCAATAAATATTTGAGGTGAGTTTTAATATTTTATCTTTAAAAAGTAAAAATCTTATTACTACCATCAGACTTTAAATTAAATTGATTTTTTGCTGCTCACCCCTATATATTGATTTAATTTTTTTATTCCAAATTTTTTAATGCAGCGACAAATAAATTTTTGTTTGATTTACAAAAATATAAATTTCTGGAATGCTTTATGGGAAAATCAAGATTTTTTAGATTTAGTAAACTCTTTTATAGAAGATTGAATATATTTTTGTTAAAGATTGCAAAAGTATCTGAGTGTAAATAGATTTTTTGATATTATTAAATTTAGAAAAAGAATTTCTTTCTATAAAAAGGATATAAAAATTAATTTATTATATGAGGGTATCGATAAGATTTGTAAAGATGTCCAACCTTCAGGCAAATTTTTGTATGAAAAACCTGAATATAGATCCGTGTTTGGTATTATAAATTATGAAAAAATAAATTTAAATGAAAATGTATATAAATTAACATAAAAGCAATTTCTTTCTATCACTTATTATTTTACAAAAAACGAAACAGTATAAGCAAGTGGGAATATATAATCTCTAATCAAAAAAGTGTAAGTAAGGAGAAAATAAATGAAATTTATTTTAAATTACAAATGATAAAATATTATTTGAAAATAAAGTAAATTTAGTCTATATAAAAACTGTAAGCCTAGATCAATTTTATAGAACTAATTTCTATGATGTTTCAGAATATAAATTCTTCGGGTGCTTTTTTTTATGCATTGATATTTTTAAGAAACCTTTTTTTGCTTATTTACAATAAATTTAGAGCATGATCAAATTAGAAAAATTATTTAAAAATGATATAAAAAAAAATAATAATAATAATCATCATCATGATCGGAAGAAATTTTATTTGTTTTAAAGAAAATAATGATAATTAATTATTCTTTTGAGGTGTGCACAAAAAAAGAGGAAAAATATATAAATAAATTGAGGAAATAAAGCAATTAATTAATTATGATTCAGCCTCTTAAAAAAAAAAAATCTTTTTTTTATTCAATATGCAATCTTTGGTTTTAATTATGAAGAAAATAATAATAATTATTATTATTATTGTTGATTTGTCTATAATTTACAACTCAAATATTAATCAAGCATGCAAGAATTTTCTCATTTTTAATTAATTTCATTTCATTAAGAAAAATAAAGATTATATACCAATAGAAGTCAGTCGCAAAAGAAAAAGAATATAATTTTATGATTAGTTGCGAAGAAAGTGCGTAAGTAAATAAAAAAGACAAAATAAAATTAGGCTTTTTTAAAATCGTTTTAGAAAAATAGCTACAAATACATAAATAGATACAGTCAAAAATAAATTAACTAATTATTAAAATTAATTTATGATAACTCTTTAAGTCTTTAGGGAATCAAACAGATTGTTAGTTAGATTTTATTTGGTTAATATATTTTAATTTATTTGTTGATAGACGACACCATTTGTGTCTTTCATCAGATTTTAGTTGTTAATTTTTAAGATGAGATGATTTTTATATTTAGATAAATAGATTATAATTTACACTAACTATTTAGAGATAGATTTTGCTTTCGCTCAAAAATTAAAAAAAAAAAATCATAATTTACTTATTAATTTTTCTTTTTGAATACTTTATATATGGCGCATTATTTTTAAGTAGAATAAGTTCTTTTTCAAAATATAAAATGTTTTGTTTCTTACTTCATTTCTTCACTCACTTTGATTCTTTTAATGGCTCAGTAGCATGTTTTTTATCATTTATTTGTAGGTTATTTGGAAAACTTCCTTATCCTTTACTTGCTCCTGATGAGTTACTTACTCCTTTAGAAAAACTTGCTGCTACTCCGTCGAGATATGGTGGATAAGGTATGGGAGGTTAAGAAGGGCGAAGTGGATATTGATATGCTTGCTTTGCATACAAGTGGAAGGTAGGGTCGTTTTCGCCATGAGGAGGGTATTGCAATCCTGGGGGATATATTCCTTCAGAGGGAATAGGGAAATTAAGATGATTTAATAATGGAGGGGGTTACAAGTTAGGGAGACCAGGATAATGAGGAGGTGGGTAGAACTTAGGATACTGAGGATAAAGATGAGAGTAAGGAGGATGAATGGGGAAGCCCTAAGGTAACTCCTAAGATTCGCTAGGAGACGATGCCTACTAAGATGATGCAGCATTATTTCCAGAAGTAGCATTAGATGCAGCTGTTGCTGATTAATTAGCTTAAGCAGTTGATGTTGATTATTAGGGTTACTTTTATTAACCATTTTATTATGCAGTACCTTTAGATTTTTTTTCAAAGTCATCATATATCTTTTATAAGCGTTCCATAACGGCTGACTAGTCAATGCTAACCTTAAGTATTTTTGCGAACTAGAAAGTTATATATTCTTTGAATGTATCATCTATCTTTTCGCGCTTAATGAACTTCATCCAGTATCTTAAAAAAGTATAAAGGCATTCAAATTAACCTCTATAAGAATCATAATCAATCTTATATTTTGAGAAGAGAGATGTCTGGTAGTTAAATAGCTTGATGAGATGCTCGACTTCTTCCTTTTCAGTTAGTGGTTCATCATTTGCATCTACTAATATATCTTTAAATCTAATTATAATGTCCATCGACAGGGAATGACGAGGCTTTTCTTCTTGTAAATTTTACAAAAACAAAGCATATTACCTCTACTGCCACATCTGTTGTTGCTCAGCAAGTGCAAACTTGTCTTAGTAGTAGTGACCAGCAGTTGCTGCAGCTGGATTGTACAGATGCTAAAGGTAAAAGGGAAAAGGATTTGCAGCTGCTGCTTGCATTTATTAGTATAACCTCTTTTCGATTGAAAGCTTTTAGTTCATTTCATCATTGAATTTTACTTTAGATAATGATTCATTGCCTTTAACATTTTCATAATATTTCTTGCCGTTTATCATTTCTTGAGATATCTCCTTTTTACTTTGCAGCTTTAAACCATGCATATCCATTTATTCCTGTCCAGGAACTCCGTTCATACCTAATTGGCCTGTTAGTTAATCCTTTTTAGGTCTACCCTGCTTTCTCATACCTTCAAATATCTTCCACTCAGTTATTTTGTTTTCGTGCTTTATACGAATATGGTTAAACAAACTGGCGTTCCTTGAATAAGACTTTCCACATTTGCATTAAAATTTTATGTTGGATTCATCTTAGTTTTAGTTTGAAATTTAATTTTTGTTGTTGTTATTATCTTGTGAGTCTTGGTCGTTAAGTCCTTCAATATTTTAACCTTCTTAATCGTTTTAATCATCATCTGGTAAGCTTTAAGATGATATTGTTTCTACCTTTAAATTATTTTAAGTTTCTTTTGTATTCATCAAATTAAAATAGATGTTAATTAATTTTTTTTCTTGTTACCCAAAACTTTATACAATATTTATTATTTTCTAAAAAAATTATTATCTTAATATTCTTTTCATAAATTGTTTATCTTTTGATTTTAAAATTAATTCCCTACCCCTTTCTTTTGACATACAAACATACATACATTCATTTCGATGGGAGGAAATGAATTTATCTAATAATTTACTAATAACTTAATTTAAAAGCAAAAGTAATAAAATATTTGAATTATTCAGATTTCTAATTTTTCTTTCTCTTAATTTCTTTCTAATAAATAAAATTTGATATGAATAATATATTATTCAAAATTTAAAATTATTTGCCTTTCTAATCAATAAATCACAATAGTTAGTGATAATTAATTTTACTTTTTCCCATCAATCACACTTTTTCATATTTTGCCTTTCACTCTTTTCTCATCAAACCAATATCTTAATAACATACTAATTAACTAACTAACTAACTAACTAACTAACATGATTAACAAAAATACATAATGCGATCCTTTCTTTTTTAAATTTTATTTTTATTTTCTTTTGTAAATTGTTTTTTATTTTTTTTCGCCATATACAAAATACCAAAAAAATTTAAATGTAAATAACATTTTTAGATTTAGTAGGATATATAAAAATAAATCATCAATTTACTCCAAACTAAATAAACAAAGAAAAGATACTATTATTTAAGCGGATAGAACTCGATGTATTTAGCAATTTATTTAAATAGATTAATATAAGTAAAATCTTTAAGTTACTGTTCTGTTTGATTAAAAAAGAATTTAAGAGGAGTTGTTAATCATCAAACAAGCAAACAAACAATTGAATAAATTAATTTAATTTAAAAATTATTTATTGTCAACTAAAAAAAGAAAATTAATTAATATAATTTATTAATACTAAAAGCAAATAAGATTAATATAAAATGTTTAAAAACGGATCAGATCAGATAATAGGTAAAATAATATAAAAAAATATCTTATCTCTATTAAACCCTAATCTAATCTAATCTAACAAAAAAGAAAAGATATGCAAAAATCAAATTAAAAAATGTTTAATCAGTATTAAGAAATCAACCGCTTTTTAAAACATTTAAATTTTTCTTTTACCTTATAATATGAAATAATCAATTAATAGATTTTATTGTTCCATTTATCTTTAAAAAAAGATATTTATGATTTTCTATAATAAAAATATGCATCTAAAAATTGCGTAATAAATAACTAAATAATTTTGCTTTTTTAAAATATTTTTATCAATAATTATTTGTTTTTAGAATCGATAAAAATTTCTATTGAGAAATCAAGCAAATTTATTCAAAGAATTAATTAACAATTTTTTAATTTTTTAGAAAATGAATTATCTGTCAAAAATTATTGTATAAGAAAATGAATAAAATATTTTGTAAAATAAAAAAATAATTTTATTTTTAGAGAGGTTTGCTTTTTAGTTTAGTAATATTTTAAAGTCAAAATTATCAAAATCTTAAACAAAATTAATAAAAACTAGTTTAAAAAATTCGACTATTAATTTAAAATGTATTTATTTTTCACAAAACAAAATACTTACTTTAAAAAAAACTACCTTATCTACAAAGCTAATTTTAAAAAACAGAAAAATAAATAAAAGTTCAAAGTATTTTATTGAGTCTTCATTAACTCAATTATATCAAACTAGATATTTATCTAAAAATTTACTCATTTAAGACTATATTTATAAAAAATTTAATCCAAAATTGAATTTATGATTTGTTTATTTAATGATATTAAATTATTTTTTATAATAATTTAAAATAAGAAAAACTTAATAAGACTTATAAAAAAGTTTTAATTAATACAATTATTTTTAAATTGAAAGATGGTTATTGATAAATATCCAATCAAGATAATAAATTATCATTTTTTATTAATTTATTATTTTCTTATATTTATAATAAAATTTTGTAAACTTTATATTATCTTGCTAAATTTAACTGTTTATATTATCATGCTAAATTAACCAAGCCACCCATCTCTTTTTTTAAATATTTCTAATTTTTCTATAAAAAATTTCTATTATTTAGGGTGAGAGCAAAAATTTATTTATGAATTGGAGTATGTTTAGCTTGATATTTAGATTTCAATTAGTGAAAAAAAAATTTTATTTTTATTTACTTTTTTAGATTATTGGTTTTTCAGAAATTATTTATCATAACTTATTTTTTAAAGTATTTAAAACTCTAACTTAGAATATCCTTTTAATTTATAGTTAAATTTACTAAACATTAATAGAGCTAATTTGATAGTCTCAGAAATTTGATTTAAGGTTAAATTTACAATAAACCATAAAAGCTAATTTGATAATATCAGAAACTACTACAATAAGACTCAAAAGTTATTGAGTAAATTAAAAGTAAAAGAGTAAATAATTAGTCACTTTTATGAAGTTCGCATTTTAGTATAAACATGATTAAAAAAAATTCTTTACTTGAAGATAAAAATATGGAGATAATTACTAACTAATCTTATTAGAAAAGTAAAAATATTTTGAATTAATTTTAGCAAAGTAGATAATAGGCATTTAAAATCTTTGATTTTGGATTAATATTTAAGAAAAAAAATAAAAATTAAAGAAAAAAGAAATAAATTAAAAAGAAAATTAAAATAAATGTATCAACCAATATTTGAACCTAAAGAGAGAAGATCTTGTATTCAAGTTTACATTTCTTGGACATCCTACATAAATTTACTCATTAGTATTGTTGCTTTATCATTTGGTACTTATGAGGGTATTAGAAAAAAAGATTTATGGTCCAAAACTGACTTCGACTGGAATAAAGTTCTTGTTTTTTTCTTAGTAACTGGCTCTGTTTTGCTCTTCATTACTTCAATTGCTGGTATTATTGGAGGTAGAAAGAAAAATAAATGTTGCATTTTCTTTTTCTAAATCTTTAGTATAGCTCTTTCTTTCTCATTTATTATCGTCGCTTTTGTGTTTTTAGGTTTGACCGATTCTCATATTGTTGATATTAAAAATGCTGATTGTATAACTAAGAACAATATCTTCAAATACAGCTAGTAAGCTTATAACTAGGCTGACACATTTTTCTGTACTTCTAAATGTCCTTGCAAAGTAACTGATGAAGACGTAAAAGATTACATGCAAAGTCATCCAAGAAGAGAAGAATTAGAATACTAATTTGATGATCTTAACGGAGCTACAAAAGTTTAAGATTGCTAAGGATACAAAAATTATTTTTCAGATTCTGATGTTAAAAAACAAATAGGATGGGTTTAATCATTGGAAGAAGTTTTTGACTGCACAGGTATGTGTACTAAGCCATCAAATATATACTTCTTTAGCAATATTAACCATGGAATACCAGATACAGCAACTTGCAAAGTAAAATTTTAGGAATTTGTTTAAAGTTATGGTAGAGTTGCTTATATAGTTGGCTTTGTTGTTGGATCCTACCTCTTATTTAATGCTATTCTCGCCTTTTGTCTTTGCTGCAAAAATAAGAGACAAGGAGCAACTATTTATGAGCGTTTTGCATTCTATTGAATAATCAATCAGCTTGCTGTAAAAACTTTCTTGATTAATATACTAAATGATAGTAATTAAAATAATACACATTAGTATTTTTTATAATTCAGTATAAGAGACTTTTATTTATTAAGCTTACTTAAGTTCTAGAATCTATGATGACAAGAAGTGCTCTAAATATCTTTTGTAGTACAAAATTTCCATATAACCATAAAAATATCCTATAACCAATATCATAATTTTATTAATCTATATTTTGATATTACTAAAAACACTTTTAATTTACCAAATAAAGACTTATTTAAAGTATTAAAATATGTACTAATAAATATTCTTAATTATTAATTTTAGAGTATCTTTACATATTAGCATTTATTCATCAAGTATTTGTCTCTTTTTGGATTTTTTTATATCTTTAAAAACTTTAATATATCTAAAAGCTAGTTTTAAATATTTCTTGTACATAAACACTTTGATTTCCTATTTCTCTAATAATTTATTTATTGACATTCAATAAATCAATGTAAATTCACACTATTTATTTGTATTTATTAAATTGTTAATAATTAAAAATTAAAAAAAGAACCAATAAACATATAATTATTAACTTTGAATTAATTTAATGTTACTCACAAAAATTAATATTTAATATGATAAAAATGAGCATTAAAAGGAAGAAATTTTTATAAAATCTAATGTGCTTTTGTTGCTTTTATTTAGGAAGAATATTTAAAAGTTTAAATGCAAGCTTTATTAATTAATCAATTTGTTTTAATCTTACAATCTTACTCAAACCTTTTATACAAAATTTCAGGTAAAATAAATTTTTAATAAAAAAATTACTTGAAATGTTTCAAAATTGCAATTTCAATAATAATTATAAAGTTAAATTAATTTAATCTTTTAATAAAATAAATTTCATAGATAAAAATAGAAAATAATAAATTTGATTTGTTTAATCTTTTATTTCTAATGATTTAATTATAAAATATAATATTTAAACATATGTTAGATAATTTTGATTCTTTCTGAGAAGTTAAATTTTGTATTTTTATTCAGATACTTACTTATTGTTACAAAAATTAAGATAATTTATTATGAATGATAAAATTATATTAAATTCAAATTTGTAATAATTTAAAAATATAAATGTATTTATGTGTACACTTAATTAACATTTACTATTATTTATTAGCTTATATTTATTAAAAGCAGTTTTGGATTTAATTAAATTTTTGATTTATAAGGGTAAATTAATTTTAAATTAATATATATTTAATAAGCTACTTATCTTTGAATTCAATTTTTTTTATCTATTTCATAAATAGGAAAAAGAAACTCTTTTCTTGAGAAATCATTCTTTTCATAATAAAAACAAAAAGGATATGGTAAATGGTTTTTGTCCTACTTTTTCGATCTATATATATGAACTAAATTATCGTTAATATAGCTGATCTATATTCCGGTCATTTCACTAAAAAACCAAGATAAATTATTGTAAACAAGCGGGCGATACTTATCATCTTTTATATAAAATCTACCTGGTTTGGATTCAAAATATTGATCAGCAAATGTCTTCATGAATTCAAAAAAATTTTCCATTAATTCAAACTTTGTAGAATTTTCATAATAAGTAAATAAATTTTTTTATTCTGGTCTATATTCGCATTCGCAATCTCTATTTTAATATTATGTACAAAGATATGTATTAACTCCATTTACATGTTCAGGACATCTATATTTCAAACGAAAAATGAATCCCCTTTTAAGTTAGTTATGATCAAGGCTATGTTTATTATTTTTTTCAAGCAATATCAAAATACAATCAAAGTATTATTAAATAATTTATCTTTTATCATCTTGATTCTGGTTAATTTATTAAACTGAGAATACATACTATGAGACAAAATAATATTTGATATTTGCCAAAAATTTTCAAAAGAATTTTAAGAATACTATAAAACCATGAATTTTGAGAGGACTTTGATTTTAATAAACTAAATCAAACAAAATATTTGAAAAACATTAAAATAAATCAATTAGTACATTCTAATAACCTTACGAGTTTGTATGGTTATGACAATAGGATTTTTTGATATTCCTTTCCTTTAATTATCTAAAAACAGGACAGGCATTGATTTATCTATATGTACTATATAAAAATGCTCTCATTATTAATACGAATGCGTAATACAATAAGATTGCCTTAATGAAGCTAATGTTGTTAACTATAACTTTATGATGGATCCAAGGAATTTTAAATTTAAATATGAAAAACCTCAACATGTAAAATCATATACAATGCCAATAAGAATAATAAAACGTTTTTGATTACTTATCAAAATATGCTCAAGAAAGTGCCAACACCAAATAATGTTTTGCAGGTTATGACATTTAATGTGTAAATGAAAACTTGGAATATTTTGAAGAATTTAAAAAATGTTAGAATTAATAATACAATTCTTGTGATAAATTTATTGACAGATAAGCCTTTTATCAATGGTATGGTGAAGAGATATTAACATGAGATACAAAAATTACTCATAAGTCTAAAGGAAATCTTGCAAAAGCCCTAGAATGTTATTGAAATAAAAAAATTTTACACTTTTATTATTTCTTATAAAAATTTATATAAATATTCTAAGTATTTCAACTAAAAAATGTAAGCTAGATTAATAATTGTAATAAAAAAAAATTAAATATATTAGGATAAATTTTTTTATTTAAAATAATTTTTATATTTCATTTATTTTTATCTAAATTCATAGGTATATTATCCTTAAAGTAATTTTTTTGGTATTAAAATTTAAAATGAGAATATCAATAATACTTGAGAGATTGTTAAGATTATAACTTTATATATTCATATATCAAATAAATTGAAGAATTAGACCTATTTAAAATAGTGCTTAAATAATTTAGGATCTCCAAAAATAAAAAATTAAAGAGGTTAACAAAAAACAGTAATTTAGTTTATTTAATATTAAATAAGATAAAATAATTTTATGTAGAAACATCTAAAACTGATAAAAATATTACGATTTCAATATTTCAATATGAATAAGATATTAATAATTAAATTAAATAAGAACAAGATGAAAAGTGCTATTAAATCTAGAAATCAGAGAAAGATATATAATTAATTAGAGGCAAATTCATAAAAATTAGATAGTTTTGTTTCAAATTTAAATGTTTTATTTATTATTATGTGTTAAATGATAATAAATTTCATTTTTTGCTTGGCTCAACAAATGAAATTCTTTTTTATTAAGAAATTTTTATAAAATTGATTTATTTATTTTATAAATTTATTTATTTACTTATTAAAATATTTATATACTATAAAACATGGAACATCATACTTAAATTTTGAAAATGTGCAATATTAGATCAAGAATTTCTTTACCATAATTTTTTTAATTTTTTTATAAAATTTTAATTTTGATATCAAATTAAAATTATACTGAATTTACTTTGAATAGCTAAGCTAATTGAATAAATATATTTATTTTTACATATTCTTTTTATAATTTAGCCATAAATGTTAACAAGTAAAAAGCTTATATTTTTTGATTAAAAAGTTCAGATATTTAAATTCTCAAAATAGATTAATTCTTCTATTTTAAAGAGGTAGTTTATCATTAACAATAATAGTGATTTTGATAAGTTCCTCATCAGTTAGAGAGCAAATTTTGTTTGATCAGAAAATTTATTTAAATTTAAAATATAAATTCACTATAATAAACAATTAATTAAAATGCTGTAATTGGAAAAGATATTTTTGCATAGTAAGAAATTAAAATTATTAATTTAGATATTTCCTAAAATTAAAGATATGAATTAAGGTTCAATTTATTTATAAAAAAGATATTAATTTGATAAATTGAAATAAATTAATATTGGCTTAAATAGTACAAAAATAGGCCAAAATAAATTTTTAAATTCATATAATGATTGTGTAAAATAAAGATTGTTAAAATAATCAAAATATAATGAAATTCATTGTATTCTCTTAAATAATTTACCATTATTTCTGATAAGGTGCATTTTTAAGATTGAAATTTTAAAAATAACTCTCTAATGTGTTTTTGATAGCCTCAGCAGAAAAAAATAATTACCTTCTCATGTGTGGAAAAAATTAAATACTTATTGTCAACTATTTTAAACAAAGATCAATTAAACATACGAATGTAAATGCATGCATTAATTAATATAGATAAAAGTTGACTCAGATAAATAGTTGTTATTGATTTACGTATATTTTTAACAATAATAATTAGAAAAATTAAAAATTAAGTAAATTTGGTTTATTTTAAAGAAAAGCACAATAAACAAATAATTTCATTAAAAATAAAATGTATCACCCTATCAGCGAACCTCCTCAGAAGAAGTCTTGCCTATAAGTTTACATTTCTTGGACTTCTTACATTAATTTAGTTATCAGTATTGCAGCATTAGCATTTGGTATCTATCTAGGAGTAAAAAATAAAGATGTTTGGTCTAATTCTAGTTATGACTGGAATAAGGTTTTAATTGCCCTTTTGCTTACTGGTGCTGTTTTTCTCTTACTTTCCTCTATTGCAGGTATCTGCGGAGGTAGAAAGCAAAACAAATGCTGCATTTTTATTTTCTAAATAATTAGCATCCTCCTTGCATTCTTTTTCATAATTACAGGCTTTATTTTCTTAGGAGTCACTGATTCTCACTTTTCTGATATCTAAGATAGCAATTGTATTAATGGTAGCAATGGAACTCAAATTTTCTAATATGGTTAAGAAGCTTATGATAGTGCTTACTAATTACTTTGCTCTTAAAGATGTCCTTGTAAAGTTACAGACAGTAATGTAAAAAGCTATATAACTAAAAATTACATAACAATGGTCCCTAACATTTCAGATAATGGTGTTGTAAGAGTTCAAGATTGCTAAGATTATAGTACTGTCTTTACAAACTCTGATGTTAAGGAATAAGCTAATTGGTTGAGAAGTTTGGAAGAATCTTTTGACTGTACTGGTATGTGCACAAAGGTTGTTAATCTTTATTTCTTTAGCGATATTAACAATGGTATTCCAGATACAGAAACATGCAAGGAAAAATTCTAAGACTTTATTAAGAGCTATGGTAGAATTGCTTATATTGTAGGATTCATAGTTGGTTCTTATCTCTTATTTAATGCTATTCTTGCTTTTTGCTTATGTTGCAGAAAGAAAAACTCTGGACAAAGTCTTTATGAGCGTTTTGCAAACTATTGAAGAGATTTCTTTGATAATAAAGAGCCCTTCTAAGTTCTAATAACAAACATACATAATTTATAAAAATAGAAATTTCTTACTAAATAGATAAAAAATATCATTAATGCAAATAAGAATTAAAGATAAATAATAACAATTTATCCCAACATGAAATATTATAAGTAATAAATTTCTATCAAAAATATTATTATTAAATTGAATAGTTTATCTATATTTTATTGTATATCTTTAACCAAATATTGATTTAATTGTGTGATCAAATTAGAGTCTTTATTTTTAAAATTAATTATTTTTTATATTGTGAAAAAGAAATCAAAATACTCCTAAAAATCAACTATTTTTATTTTTGTGGAGATTAGAGTAAAATAATTAGTAAAACATTAAATAGTGGTTGGTCAACTACTAAATTGTGGCAATATTTTATTATTAATCTAAATATTTTTATTAAATGTTTGTGTTTACACCTTAATCATTTCCAAACAAATAAATAACTAAAAAAGTGTTTTACATTATTCAAATTTTTTAGAGGAAAGGTTTCAAAAAATAATTTGCTATTATAATAAAAATGTTCTATACTGGCACTCGATATAAGCAATTAATAATTTTATATAGAATAATACTTTTTAAATCAAATTTATACTAGTATTTTAAATTAAATATATTTTTATTTTTAAACTAAATTTTTTTTGACCACTCGAAATAATTGTATTTTTTAAATGAATAAAAACTTATTATTTCTTTAAAAATAAACTATTTGTAGATGGATGAATGAACAATGCTTGTCCAAGATATTTTTTATTTGAAATGAAACTTTGTATAATTTATGAAAATAGATTGAAAGTTTTCATGCATCATGAACATTTATTTTATAATTTATTTAACTATCTTAAGCTAAGCTCATTAAGCTTTTCTTAATTTTTTGATAACTATGGATAAAATTTTTCAATAAAAATCTCTGTTTAAATTTAATAGTCCAGCAAATCTTACATTTTTAAATAACCTTAAGAATTATTTTATTTTCTTATTTCAATAATAGATTTTAATTGATACAAAGGCACTTCAAATTTTAGAACAAGCCCAAATAAATCTATTTTCTGTAAATAAGATGGTCTTTGTGGCCAGTCAATAAATTGATATTCTATTTTTGGTCTAAAATTTATGTGATCAGAAGTAGTCCATGATTATTCATAAGTTTTTTTATCTCCTATATTTAAAAGAAAATCCAGAATATTTGAAGCTGCTTCTAGCCTTTCCCTGCCTAAATAACTATAAAAATTGACTGATTGATGTAAAAGCTCTTATTCTTCATTCATCTCAATTCCAGACAAGCTTAGAAAGCCTTTAGATAAAACAGTCATCTTAGGCTCAATATCTTTAGTTTCTAAATTCAAAGCACAAAAAGTACCTATAAAAAAATCATCTTCACTCAAACTTGACTTTATTTATTCAAAAAAATATTCTTAGTAGTCACTAATAGCCTAGTTTATATCTGATTTCAAAATGGTTCTTTACAATATTTATTATTATAAATTACTAATATTTTTTTTGACCTCTTTAGAATTTTCTTAATATTTTGACAAATATTGAGATAATTTATAAAAATCAGCGTTTGGTTATTTAGAAAAATGATCGATTAAAAACTAAAATTCATATAACCCATAAAATCCATTACATTCTATGTTGAAAATAAGTGCGTTAAGGTTATTTTTTTTTTCTATTGATTTAATAGACAATAATTTGTTTTAAATACTTATTGTTTCTAACTCTTAAGGATCAGAAAAATCTCTATATTATGTTTCGATTTCGATAAAACCATTTATAATAAATGTCTATTAATTATTGAATCTATCATAGTAAATTGGTACAATAACAATTGGTCTCTATTTATAAATTTTATTTTTGCTATTTTTAATCTTAGCGATGGACTTTTTTATCTCAAATCCTTATATCTCAGATGATCTAAGAAAAATTTCTTCTTTGCCTAATTACTTACTTTACAATTACGCTTTATTACTCTCTAAATTATTCATGTATGCTCAGATATATTTTGTTTTGATAATAATTTACTTGATAAATGTTTACTAAGTGGTCATAGATTTTTTAATTAATATTACAAAAAAAAATAGTGTCATTAATTGACAAATATTCCGAATTTCTAAATTTTAAAACAAAATTAATTTGCTTTGTAAAAACTTATCAAGTAAATTATCAAAAAAACCAAAATATATCAGAGCATGAATGTATACTTTAGATATTAATAAAGAGTAATGGAAAAAAAATAATCTAGTTATGTAGAAATTTTTGTTAGATTGCCTGAAAAAGGAAGGACTTGAAATAAAATCGCTAAGATTAAAATAGCAAAAATAAATAATATAAAAAAAGCATTGTTAAAGTACGATAGATTGAATGATTATTAGATGTTTATAAGTGAATTTAAAAAATAATTATGTGTAGTCATTAATTAACACTAAAATTTTTAATCTTTAAGCAGAATCTATAAATTTAATTCTAAAGAATATATATATATATATTTTAACTAATTGATATTAAGAAATCTAAAAAAATAGATTAATTGACAAAAAGTATGCTTTTCTTCTTAATTTGATTACAAAATTAATTTTCTTATTCGCTATTTCATAAAAATAAATATTGTTTAATATTAATTTTATATATTCTGCTTAAAATTAAAAGATTTCCAAATCAATAAATAGCAGTAAATAATTAATTACTATTAATCAATTTTTTATTAATTTTATTAAATATTTTTTATTATTCAAATAGATGATATTAAAAATTTAATTTTTTATCATTCTATTTTTTTTTGTTCTAAAAATAACTTTAACTTAATTTATCAGCTTAATAATATTGCTTTATGATAGGCAAAATTCAAAAATTTAATTTGAAATGTTATATGAATTTGCTAAAAAACTTACAATTTAGAAAATTTCTGGAATAAATTAAATTTTGTGACTGGATTAATCCTAAATAAATTTGCAATAATTTAATAGAACTAATTTATACTTGTTTTCTATTCAGATTTACTATAAAAGCTCTATTCTGTGTTTTTAAATCATATAAATAATTTATGCATTTTATTTCAAGATTTCTTATTCATTAAATAAAAATGGAAACTCAATAAATCAAATTAGGTAAAGTAAAAGTCCCAATTTTAAATTTCCGTGAAGGAGGTAGTATTCCCTAAATCGGCTACGGTACTTATGAGCTACGCTAGAATGATTGTATTACAGGTGTAACAGAAGCACTCAAGATTGGATATACTCATATCGATACTGCTAGTGTTTATAGAAATGAATAAGATATAGCAAAGGTTATCCACAATCATGCTTATGGAATTAAACGTGAAGATTTATTTATCACCTCTAAAATAAGTCCAGGAGAATAAGGATATGAATAAGCCAAAAAAGCTGTATAAGATATGCTTACTCGTTTAAATATTAAATATTTAGATTGCGTTTTAATCCATTGGCCAGGAGTTAGCAAATTACCTCCAAATGATCCTAAAAACGCCTAAATTCGTCTTGAAACATGGAAGGCTCTAATAGAATTGAGAAAAGCTGGTATTATTAAGCATATCGGTGTTAGTAACTTTAACATTAACCACCTGTAGCATTTAATTGAAAAAAGTGAATTCAAGCCTGAAATGAATTAATTTGAAATTCACCCTTTGTGTTTCAATAAAAAAACAATAGAATTTTGCTAAAAGAATGGAATCTTAGTAGAGGCATATAGTCCTCTTGCAAGATAACATGAAAAAGTAATGAAGCACCCATTGATAAATCAAATAGCATAAAAGTATAAAAAAACAGTGCCATAGGTAATCTTAAGATGGGCTCTTTAAAACAATATGGTAATTATCCCTAAATCTAAAACCCCTTAGCGTATTTAAGAAAACATAGATATCCTTGATTTTGTTTTGACCCCTGAAGAATTAGAAAAAATGAATTCACTTGATGAAAATTTACACACATGTTGGGACCCTATTTCAGTCACACATTGAATTTAAAAGATCTTTTAAAATTATTTATCAAATGCAATTTAAACAATTTAAAAATAAGAATATTTTATTTTATTTAGTTAATTAATATATAAATTAATTGTTATTTTTTTGTGAAAATTATTTTTATTGTCAAAAAAAACATTAATTGTTTAATTATTTTACTTTGAAGTAGTTTTAAAATTATTTAATTACTTTTTAATAAAAGACATAGGTAAAATATTTTATGATTTAAATCAGACGATTAATATTAATAATAACATAAACTGAATATGAAATAATATTAATAATAAAAGAAATTAAGATATTTGTGAATTATTATTATTTTAAAATAACTAAAAAAACAATAAAAAATGTGTCATTGACCCACATTAATTTAAAAATAAAAAAAAGAGATATAATAGTAATTATTACTATAATAAATTTTTTTGATTAAAATAGTAAGAAAAACTCATGTTGTCGAAATTTTAATTTTGATAAATTATAAGACTTTAATATGAAATAAAAAGAAAAAGATAAATAATATCTAATTCGTATACATTTGAGCTTACTAAAAATAATATTATATATAAATAATTATTATGTATTATATGTTTGTACAAAGTGACATATTTTGGGATATTTCATGATTTAAATCAAATCATATCTTTTTAAGAATCATTAAAAAAATAATTTGAAGAACACAGAGTATTTTATTCATTTGCTTAATGTGGAATTTTATTTGTAAAATAATTTTTTGACTTTATATTTTATTTAAGACTAAAAGCTAGTCTCTTGACTTGATGGTGTGTTTAAAATAGATTAGCTTAACAGGAATATAATTTAAGCATAGAATTAGATGACTAATTACTTTTGTCTATCTTAATAATGCATATATTTATATTTTATCTACAAATTTAGTATTTGCTTATTGGCAAATTACTAAATGTAATTAAAGATATTTATATCAGGTTGATTTTCTGAACTGTTTAAAAGGCAGCTTTGTATGTGGTATCTATTTTATTATATTACATTCTTTTTCCCCGATTTTACTTATCAGATAACTAACAATTTTAAATATTCTATCTATTGATTCTTAAAATGAGTATCTATCCAAAGTGATAAAAATTTAATTAATTTAATAAATATTTTACATTTTAAAAATCATGTTTAGAAAGATAATAAATAAAACAATTAACAAAGGTTATGATGCTTAAAATTGTGAGATTTGCAAAAAAAATCTATCTTTTTTGTAATAATTTTTTAATATAGTTAATGAAAGTAAATCAGTTAATAATGAAATAGCAAGTTAAAGAGAATTCATAAATGCAAGAGATGTCTGAGGTACGTGTGTGCTGATTGCGGATCTTAAAAAGCAATTGTAAATTAATTATACAACATTAGGAATTTAAGTTTAGAATTAAAATGCTAAAATTTATTATAAAAAACTTTAGATACCAGGATATGATGTTAAACCAAATGAACCCCATAGAATTTGCAATATTTGCCACAGGGAGCTTGACATTTAAGTTAAGATTATCAATTGTGTAAAAAATTTTATTTTTAAAGCAAAAAAAGAGATATATATATAATCATATAAAAAACTATTAAAATAGAATGACTTATGCTGGAACCAAAATAGTTACATATCAGAAAAATGGCGCAATTCAATTAATCTTTTTTAGCTTGAGTAAACAAAATAAAATACATAACTTTTCTTTATCTACTAATAAAATCTTTATATATTGAAGTTTCATTAAAAAAATAAACTAGGAAAAAGAAATAAACTTTTTAATCGTTTAGTTATTATGAATACTTAGAATAGTATGCTAAAAATAAAGAAAATTATGAATCTGAAATTGAAATTATTACAAAAGATGTTGATTTGGTAACTTATTATTACTTTTTTTAGCTATCTTGGCAATTAGATTGAAAAATATTGAGAATATATTTTTTAATTAGTTTTATAAATTAATATAAAGGGAAGAAGCGATAGTTAAGTTTTCAATTACTCAAGCAGATAATTTATTGAAAATTTATAATAAGGTTAAACTGTAGAATAAACAAGGTAGAATATTAAAAATGTTTTAATTGCCTTAGTTGTAAAATACCCATACTTAGGATATTGCTAAGGAATGAATTATTTAGCTGTTGTTTTGCTTTGCTTTACCAATGAAGAAGTCGCATTTCAATTATACTGCCATCTTATTGATAATATACTTCCTGATAAATATTATTAAAAAAACGGAAAAGGATCAGGTTTAATTGGATTCATGGCAGAATGTTATGTCCTAAGAAATCTTATTCCTTCATACTTTGATGACTAGGAAGAAATAAATCATCTTTAAACTTTTTTAGAAATGTAATGTCCAAATTACCTGCTCACTCTTCTTATAAATACATTAAATGTCACCTGCGTTTTTCATGTATGGGACTTGATGTTTATGGAAAACTCTGTAAAATTACTCTATACCAAATAAATATTTTAAAATTAACTTTAATTAATAAACTAGATAATCCCATTTGAGAGATGCCTCATTTCTATGATTTGGATTAACAAAGAGCATATTTTAGACTATTTCAAAAACCCAAATGTAAGCGATGCTATTTTAAGAAATACAACATATGATGAGCTGAAAGCTAAAATGAATTTTACTGTTTCTGAAGAAAAAAGAATGGCTCTTATGGAATAGTTTTATTAAGAATTTAGCGATAAATGGACAAAAGATAACTCAAATATTCATTATTAACTTAAAAAAATAACTAAGTTCTCAATTGATGAGATAAAATAAATTCAAAAAGAATTCAATAAATTATTAGAAACTAAATATCCCCAAGATTAGCAGTAAGAAAATCAAAATTTTGAAGAAACAAATTCTCCTCCAAAGGAAAATGATATCACTAGACCAAAGTCTGAGTCAAAAAAATTCCAAAAAAGAGGAATAAGTAAACAAGAATTTGTCAACTTAATGATAAAATTTAATCAAGATTATTAAGCTGAGAACAAGATTATAATAAAAAACGAATAGCTTTAGAAGATATTTGAATTGTTTATTGAAGTAGAGGGTGGAGTTTTAGATTTAAGGTAACAAAATTTTTTTATTTTTTAAATTATTATTTATGGTCATGAAAATGTTTTAAATAAATTAAAAATGATACTTCAGTTTATTAAAATATTTAATTTAATTAATTTTTTAATGTTATTATCTTAAAATTTAATAAAATTGATTATTTTAAAAAAGAGAATTTTTGTGCTGCATGAGCATTGTTACTAGAGGTGATGTTAAAGAAAAACTAGAAATGTTTTTTTATATTTTTGATGCAAACAAGAAGTAATACTTATCTAAGAATGAATTCTTTTTCTTGATTGATACACTTATACACTCAATTTAAGTTATAGAAAAAAATAAAAATTTAAAAGAAAATGCTTGCTAATTTTTAATCTCTTTAGAAGACGAATATATGAATAAAGAAAAAATATCCTTAAGCGATTTTTTACTTCTACTTTCTTCTCCTTTTATTTAAGAATTATCATATATTTAGTAAGTGGAGTAAAGTAGAAGTACAGTTTAAGTAATGTCTCTTAATTTAAAAACACTTTATAATTGATATTAGAATAAAAAGTTTTTTAGCTTTTGTCAAAACTATTATAAAAAATGCTGCAACTAACTTATATCCTCTATAAAATTTATTTATGTACTAAATAATAAGAAAAATATTTAATTAATTTATTTATTTATTCGTTCATTACAATTTATAATTTGATTGAATGTGATATATTTATGAAATAGCTCAATAAATAGATTTAGTTACATATATTTACAAAGCATTTAAGCAATCAAGGATTACAGTAAGGAATGTGCATATAAATGCTATTTTCCTTTACAAATTTGATAAATTATTTCTTAATGACTGAATTGTTGACTTTAATTTAAAGATTGATGCTAGTCAATGAAAAAGAAAAATAAATGTAATAAATTTAAAAATATAAATGAAAATACGTACAGAAGTTCTTTAAAATTAACTAATATAGATAAAAAGATACACTTGGCAATAACAATTATATTATATAAAGAATTTCAGCCTATATGAATGATTATTATTTTAAGGTGAAAACTCATCAAAAATAGCAATAATCATATAGTTTTTGCTGATTTTTTATTTTATTTATTTATTATATTAAAGTAGAATGTGATAGTTTGATTTATTGATTTTTTGACTGCTATTTTTAATTATGTGATGATAATTAAAAAGCAATCTATATTATAATCTCGAAAAATTAATACTTGTTTATTTAGTTAGGCATCTTGAGTTTATGGATGGGTAAGTTTTTAGAAAATTTTGGATTTTTTAAAGAGTTTAGTCTATTAAATAGTCAAATTAAAAATAATTTCTATTATTTATATTTTCTATCTAATTTCTTTGTGGTTTCAGCTAATTTTTTGCTTCAATAAATCATTTTAGAGTAGAAAGGACGAGAGTGAGTTTAAGAAGCTACTCTGCTTAAATATAAGTTATTTTTGTTGGCAGATGAGAATATAGGTGAAGGTGTAGTAGAGTATTTAGCGTAAGAAGGTGTATAAGTTTGTGGTGTATTAAACAAAACTCTGCTAACAGAAGGCTACTGCTGAGAAGTTAGGGTTGTACTGATACTAGAAGAAGTAGAATAGATAGAATTTATATGGCTTTTTGCTTGAGGATAAGAAGTTTAGTATGAGTTCTAAACTATGTTTCTTGATCCATAGCTACTTGAAGCTCTTTTATTAGGAGTATCGAAGAGCTCATCAATAACTTGTCTTGATCTATTTGCAGCTGTTGGGGTTGTTGAATGACCAAACATAATATCAGAGTGACTATTTGAAGAACTCAAACCTCTTGAGTATAATTTGAGTTAACCTTCATACTTTTTTAGTTGTCTGACAAAGGATGGGTTGGGATTTGCTATGCTTCTTTTAGAGCGAACGAAAGAAAGTGTACGCTCATAAGCCCATCCTTTCTTCTACATTAAGTAGGCAACTACGGCTGTGACTGAACGAGAAATACCAGCGTAGCAATGTACCAAAATATTAGTTCTTTGACGAGCATTTTCAATGAAGTTAATCATTCTGCTGAAATATTAAGATAAATCCTAGTAAAGAGCATCATCAGCATTAATAATTTCATGCATAGGAATATCATGGATATTATAACGCAAACCTGTGCCGCCTGCAACTGTCAGTACAGCTCCAATATTGTGACGCTTTAAATACTCAACATTGCTAGCAGCTTCTAAGTTTCCTAAATAGATAGCACCACCTTCTTCACTGCGTTCAAGAATTAGATTCATATCTTAGAAATATCTGCTTGAAGCTGAAGTGTAAACAGGAAAATGACCGTAAGATGAGGAGTAATTGTTATGACTTGAGATGTATTGCACTTTATAAATTTAAAATAATGATTAAAATACTAATTTTATGAGCCCCTAAATGTGCATTTATATTTTGCGCATATAAAATTTTTATTGCAGGTACCATCATGATTATTTTGCCAGTAAAAATCTAATTAATTGAGTATTTTTAAGAAATAAAAATTTGGAGATATTTTGTTATGCTATGTGGCTATTCAAAACATGTGTATTATTATGCTTGATTAAATGGATGAGGAAAGGTAACTGCATCGCTGTATTATGGGCATTTATAAATTGAAGATATTTACTTTTGTCTAGTTTATTAGTGTGAGGAGTTGATTTGGTGATTTGTGTGAGGAAGATAATATATTAATTTATTGCTTTAATATTTTTTTTTGATTAATTTTTCTTGATATTTTTCACAAATTTTAGGACTTTTCTAAATTTTTTGATTTTTATTATTAATTAAAAAGATTGTTTGTCAGCAATTTAATAAAATAATCAGCAGAATTAAGCCAATTATTCGATTACTACCAATCATATAAATATATCAAAACTATTATATTTACTAAGAGCTTGTAATTTAGGTTTTATAAAAATATATTTTTTATATGTGAAGCTAAGGTAAGCACCTAAATCTTCTAAATGGCAATATAAATTCTTTTTGGAAAAATAATTAAAATTTATTTGCCTTAGAAAGATACAGCACTGGATATCTTAATTGAATAATTTCAATCATACATTTTCAGTTTATAATATAAGTATTTTTTTAACTACATGTTTGTTACATGATAAAATTATTATATATAATAAAAATAGATGTACTAATTTATTTATTAATTCATAAATCTATAAAAGTTATTTACACCCTTAAAATTTTTGAAGTTTGTTTTTATAAAATTTGCTATTTTACAAAACAAATTATGGTTTAAATATATATATAATTGATTTAATTTAAAGATAATATTAAAAAATGATAAAATGCTTTTAAATATTTACATTTAAATTTACAGATATAGAATTTTACAAAATTTTGTTTTCTTCTCTATTTGCTATTTTTTCAAATAAATCTCAGTTTATAAGGCAAACATATTTCAGAAAATTAAAAATTTCTTTATTGCATCCACAAATAAATATTTAATACCTTGAATAAATTTTAAACGAGTTCAGTACAAATATAAATAAGTGAACGAATTTACTGAAAACTAAAATTGATTATCTATTTTATATCACAAATAAATATTTTAGGTAATAAAAATTTTAAAATATCTTATAAGCATTACTCACCATCTTTATCTATTTAAAGATTATCTTATATTATCTATTCTTGAACCTCTTAAGTAAAAATTGTAGTGATTACAAGAATTTTATTGAAATAGTAAGTAAATGCATTTATTTAATTTAAAATTTTTTGCTATTATAAGGAAAATAGTAAATTATCTAAGAAGCCAATCTTGCTCAAAAAGAAAATAAGAATTTTAAATTACTGGCTTAATATATCTATGATTAGATTTAAAGCCATACAAAAAATATAATGGCATTTACAAAAAGTATTTAAGTACATCTTTGCTTTAGAATCAAATAAAATTCGATTAATATTTACAAAAAAATGATCATGAGCTTTAGTATTTATGGAATAGATAAAATAATCTATATGCGCTATATATAATATTTATTAAATAAATATCTACTTCTAAAAATACATTATTTCTAATTAATCCTGGTATTTATTTTGATAAGCTTGAAAAAGGAATATTGTAAGTCACATACAAAAAGTGGAGTTATTTGAATCCTTTATACTTTAATTCAATTTTCTTTGTTTAGATCTATAACAACTTCGTTTTCACCATCGCTTTTCACTTTTTCACTGCTACGATTTTCTAAATCTTCAATTTAGTTTTTTTCTTTTTCTTCTGAATCTTACTTTATTTCATCTGGCTCTGCTTCTTATTATTAATCAGAATTATTGAAGACTTATTAGCTATGTTATTCTAATTAATCTTCAGCAGCAGGGTTATATTCATCATCGATTTCATCAAATATGTAATTGTGAATATTTATTTACTACTACTCATTTTCAATATTACTTTATAAATTTAAGCGTTTTCTATCTTTTTGATGTTATTTCACTGTAATTTTGTCCTGATTCACTTATGATAGTTCATTTTTATATTTTGTCTTTCTTTGTTCAAATTTTTTATGAAAATAAACAAAACTAGAAACAACTACAATAGTAACTAGAACTGCTAGTAAAGAGATATATACTGCCAAATTTTTACTATTAGATTAGCTCGATTCTTGAACAGAATTTCTGCAAGAATGATCATTCTATATTTTATAATAATCAAAGCAGCTTAGGCATCCATAAACTCCACCTTTATAGCACGTTTTGCACGTTTTTTCACAAGGAAAGCAAATTTGATTATCAACAAGATAAGTGCCGTCTGTGCACTAACACTATCCATTCACCAAAACCAAATTATTTTAACACTACAAGCATTATGGAACTACCTATAAACTAGGGTTATCTAAGTTTCCAATTTATTAATAGGAGCATAATTTACAATTTGGAAGACAAGCTAAAGTTATTATAATTTTTAAGTAATAAATAAGTTTAGTTCTAAAAAAATTAAAAATATTCTAAGTAGATTAATATACCAAAATTAAATTTTTTTCTTGTAAAAATTAAACAAAAAAAAAATTAATTAATCAAAAATGTACTAAAAAATTAATATTGAAAGATTTTTAAGATAACTTTATGAATTTATTCATTTGTTTTAAAAAAATTAATAGTATTTATATCAAAATTACAAGAACTCTAATTTACTATGCAAGATAGAACTCCATTTAACATTTATTCTACTAATCCGTTAGCACATACGCATTTATTAAATTAAAGGATACGATTAGAAGGACATTAAGTGCAATTTATATCTAGAGGGCCATTGCATTGTCCACAACTTGAGTGGCACTTCTAGCAGGTATTTTGTACAGGATCATCGTAGTAGCCATAATCACAAGTGCAAGAACCATCAGAATATAAATAATAACCACTATTACAAGACAAACAATTATTGCTTAAACCCCCATTGCATGTTTTACAGTTTCTAAAGCATTCTAAATTATAATAGTTTTATTAATTAATAAATTCAATTATATTTACTTGGACAAAATGCTGAACTTTTGGAGTCCCAATAACCATTTTAACATTTACAAACTGTACCATCTAAAAATCGACTTAAGCTACATTTAGTGCAAGTATCTGAATTACTATGGCATTCTTAACATAAATATGAACATTCTTTTATTTAGTAAAAAACAAAATAAATTTTACTTAAAAAAATTAAAAACTATTTATTTTATTTTTAGTTAAATAATATTAATTAGGGGGGAGACAAACCATTTTATAACTTATATAGCATAAGATTGAGTTAATCTACTTCATTTAAAAAATTTTATCAATTTAAATTTGAAAAAGTTTTATTATCCCCTAAGTAAAAAAATGAACATTTTTTATTTAGTTATTTTACTTTATATTGGTTATTTAACTGTTAAAGTATCATTTTACTAATTATTTTAAGCAAACTATGATTTTATAATTTGATGTATTGAAGTTTTTGTAATTTTAATAAAAATTGTTTATGGCAAATATTTTTTTACTATTGCAATTATAGCTAGGATCATTTAAATTTTAATAGTAACCAGCTTGGCAAATACATCGACCATTATCTAAATTTTTATTTATGCTACAAGAAGTACAGCTATTAATTTTATCAGAATTAGAGCAAGTTAGGCAAGAGGGATGACATTATAAGCATGTATTCTGTAAATCATTAGGGTAATAAGATTATGGACATTATGTTAGGCAATATTCTTCATTAAAAAGGTATTTCGATAGAGGGCTACACTATTTATATTTTGCATTAAAGTAGACTAGGCTATATTAATACATCAAAGAGGGAGAATTGGGTCCGTAAGTGAATATATACTAATTGTTCTAAACTTAAACTAATCCTTATTGTAAATAAAGAGGATAAGACCTATCGAAATTGAATGAATTATATGAAAAAAAAGGTATTATATTTTAACTTCCAATATTTAGTACAGGAGTAGTATATACACTAGCTATTGATGACCCTGCTAAACTCTAAAATACTTATATTCCATAATCAGTGTTGTTTGTATTCCATATAGTTATTTAAAATCCAGAAATATATTTAACTTAATTATTATCTCCAGTAGAAACAATAAATTTTGTATTATCTTAACTCAGTCCTAGAGAAAGCTATATTTAAGTAGAATCATTAATAACTATTTAAAATCCACTTAGGATAGGAATATTAATGCTATTAGCAGTTAAAACCAAAGGTAAGGCAAATAGCCTATTTGGACCTAACTAATCGCTAACAGATTAATCAGTAATTTGAAAGAAAAAGTATTAAATAGCAATTCTTGTTTCTGTAGTAGGAACAGATATATAATTAATAGAAAGAAAATCACATTATTGACTACTTTTTACTCTAACTTACAATGTGAAAGAATCAATTCGAGTACTTACAACTTAAATATCAATATTAAATAAACTATTTTGTTAACATTTTATTTTATTTATTCCAACTGCAACTTAAGGAGCAGCACTAAAAGCTGTTGCAAATACAATTACAAAGTTTTTGTTTCGATCTCCTGAAGTACCATCATTAAAAATATGAGCAGGAGAAGATGAAAATAAATCTTATTATCCGTGCTGAATATTATCTATCTCAGCCCAAGTGTATGGATTGCAGAAAACGAATTAAACTATAGCTTATATTAAAAAAAGAGTAATCTTCATTTTATTAAAAAATAGTTGTTCAAATTTACCCACAAATTATCTTTTATAAAATTTTTGTTAGTATTTAATACAAATTAATTGAAAAATAAAAACAACTTTAAGTAACAAACAAACACACTTTAAAAAATAGTTGAAAACTAATGAAAATGAAATATTTGTATTATATAATTCAATAGATTCATATGAAATGAAGTGCAAGAAAATTTATTATTATTAAAATATCAGAATGTAGTTTTGATGTGAAAAAAAATTAAAATTCTTTACTTAAGAAATAGAAATATTGAATAAGAGCACAAATTTTAAAATAAAATTGGCAAACTTCATTTTTTTTAGTTGTTAATTATTTTTAATTTTAAATTAAATTTTAAATTAAAATTAGAAAGATAAAATTTTCTAAAAAGATACTTTTAAATAAATAATATAGATAGATAAGCATTTAATCATTTTTGAGTAGAATAGAGTTGGAGCCAAAACGATTGGAATTCAATAAAAATTTGACTGAAATATCGAATTGTATTTTTATGAATCAGCTATATATAATCATAAAAAGATAAGTTAAAAAACACATAAAATTTTTACAGGATAATAATTGAACAGAATTAAATATTAATTTTTACTTATAATTTGATTAAAATATTGAATTATTAAATAATAAAATCACAGATTCAATAATTATATATAGTTATAAATGGTTCTTATTAGCTTTACTAACATTGTAGTTGATGAGTTTTCTTATGGTAAAAGACATCCTTTAAAAAAATATATTTATTTCTTAACTCATATGCACTCAGGTAAAATAATCATTCTTTAAAGAAATATTAAGAAACTCATAAAACAATTTATAAAAAGATCATTATCAAGGTATAACACCAAATTGGAATTTCGGTCCAATTTATTGTTCTGAGGTGACAAAAAAATTACTGCTAAATAAATTTCCATAATTGCAAGATGTTGTAAGGATTTATTTATTCGTTAATGCTTAGGATTAGTAGCTTTATTAACTTTATTTATCTGTTAATTACAATAGAGAGAGTTGGAGATGAACAAATAGTAGAAGATTTGCTTAAATTAAGAAAATAAAATTGAAATTAATGTCTACTTGTTTGATGCAAACCACTGTCCTGGTAAGATAAAATATATTTTAATTACAATTATTGAAATTAAATTATGTTAATTTAGTAAAATAAATATTAAATGTTTATATTAACAAAAGGGTCAGTCATGTATATGTTTGAAGGATATTTTGGAAGAATTCTTCATACTGGTGATATGAGATTTAATGAAAATTTAATATATAATAATCCAATATTGTATCCTATTGAAAAACGCAATTCAGAACTCAAGAAAATATCTTTATAAATAGATGAATGTATATTTGATAACACTTATTGTGATCCTATCTTTAAATTTCCAAAGAGAGAAAAAGCATGCTAGATGCTTACAGAAATTATAGATAAGCACAAAAATATCCCTAATGTTAGAATTCTAATTTGTGTAGACTCTGTAGGTAAAGAAGAACTTCTTGTTTTTCTCTCTAAACATTATGAAACTCTTATTGTGGTAAATGAGTAACGTTATTAAAGCATACTATGTATGGATATTCCTTACTAGTTGTTCACCACAAATAGAGATCAGGGATGGATTGAAATCATCAGGAAAAATGAAAAACATGAAAGAATGGAATCAAAAAATGAATATTGTGTTAGTATTACTTGTACTGGTTGGGCAAATATACAAGGTTATATCACAAAAGATGATAGAAATTATGTAAAAATTTATAATTTTTAATTAGTTTTTAAATTCAGTTTCCAAAATAAATTAAGAGTTTTGTTAAGGATAAAATAAAATTAATTTTAAATAATTTATATTAAACAAATAGTTGCTTCCTTATAGCTTGCATAGCAATTTCGAAGAGCTAGAGCTTTTTGTTAGAAGCATATACCCTAGTGTATTGAATACAGTAGTTAGGAACTAGGCTAAGGGAGAAAAAATTAATAATATTACTTAATTTTCAGCCTATATGGTGACACTGATGAATTTAAAATAGCGTGGAGTTGAGTTTTTCTAAAAAAATTATATTGATTTCAGCACAATATCAAAAAATTATTAGAATTTAATGTTGAATTAAGATAATGTATCAAAAATTAATAAAGCATTAGGCCTTGAACTTAGTGAAAAGGATAAACTCGTAGAAGATACGATTGATTTTTAATCTAAACACTCATAAATTTTTAAAAATAAAAAAAGACTCAAAAAGGGAGCTCAGCTAGCAGATCCTACAGAAAATAATTCAATTTGCATTGATAAATACATTGAAATAAAAAAAAGCATAGAATTAATAAAAGAAATGAAGGCTAAATCAAAGGAGAGTTCAGCAAAGAGTTCACTCAAAAAGAATTCCTTGAAAAGAAAATAAAATTTTGAGAGTGAAAATGAATAAGGTTATGATCAAAATGATGAGAATGATGAATTTGATGAAAGCTATAAAAATGAAGATCATGATAATAATTTCTTGAGTGAAAAATAAATTGCTCAGTAAAAATATGATGATGAAGATAATAGAGGAATTTCTTCAAAAATAAATTAAATTAATCAAAAGCTTACAGATCATTTAAATAAACAAAAATTTCAAACAGAGTAACTTGATAAAGACGAGGATGGAGGTGATGAAGAATAGCTAGATGAATAAGAAGAAAATGTTAATATCAACTAAAAACTTAAAAGAAATACTACTTATCAAAGATTTAGCTCAGAGATTGCCTTTAATTCAACTTAATCCAAAAGTCCACCTCCAGAAAAATGTGAAGATATTTTAGATAAATTCGTATTCAAAAAGATAGTAAAAGCAAATACAATAAATTAATAAAATTAGAATTCTATAAAAAGTATTACTAACAACGAGTACAGTAACACATAAGCAAGTTCATCAAGCAATGGAGTTGCCAAAAAAAAATAAATTAAAATTAAAATTTCCAAGAAGATTAGTATGGACAAATTTGATAATAATAATAATAATCATAATAATAACCAAGACGAGATTTTAGGAAAAGATAACTTCTAAAAAGTGATTGAGTAAAAGGAAGATACTTCTAGTTCTTATCATTAAGAAAACTAAAAAGAAGAAAACACTTCTTCAAGATAGTCAGAAATAAATAAAGAAATACCAGTTTTTAGAAACTCTTCATTAAATAAAATATTTAATTAATTTCTAAATAAATAATGAAAATAGTGAATAACCTTAATAAGCATTATAAAAAATAACTATCTTTAAATAAAAAAAAAGAAATTTCAATCTTTAAAATACATTATATGATAATATTTACTTTACTTGTTAAATAACTATTTTATGTAAATTTATTAAAAAATTTTAATCTTAAATCTCTTCTATCTACTAAATTTACCATAATTTATATCTTAAAAAATTATTTAATTTAAAAAATATGTTTAAGTAAATATTTTGATAACGAAAACATCATTGATAAGTCATTAAAATAATTATCTGTTGCTTATTCAAATAAAATAAATAAATCAATTAATTAGGCTTTATTTATTTATTTAAAAATAACAGTTATATTAAAATGAAATATTAACATCTATAACTTATAGTTTACTCAGGAATTAGATTAATTTTTAGAAATTAAATTTTAAATAAAATATTTAAGGAAAAGGTTTGAGAAATTTGTTCAAGCAATTTAAGAAATCATAGTAAGAGATAAAAAATGATGAAAACAAGTGATTGTCAATAAACTGATTTTTTTAAATTAAAAATATTAGATTTGAATGAAAAGTAAAAACTTCGCAATTTTTATTTAATTAAAGCTACATTTAATTTAAAGTAGAGGAAAAGTACTTGGTAATATAAATTCTTTACATAAATAATGAAATATGTAGGAATATTTCAATAATTATCCTTATTTTTATAAAAAAACAAATTCTAAATTTATTAATTTCATCAAATGTTTGTTATTTTGTTTGTTTGTTTTTTTTGTTTTTAAGCTTAGGTTTGATATTTTAGAAAGTTAAAAAAATGAATCAATAAATGAATGAATTAATTAATTAATTGGGTGTTTGTATAATATTTATGAATTAATCAATTTGCATTAGATAGTTCTGTTAAAGAAATAAATAGATTTCATATTCTGCTATCTATTTAATTTCTAAAAAGTATACTTATATAATATATTTAAGTTTTTTTTAAGAAGAGCAATTATTCGCTATTTTACTAACACCAATAAAAAAGAGCAAAATTTTACACAATTTACTAACCTATCAAAGTTTATCAAGTTTAGAGGAAGCAAAAATAAGATTTGTTGGAGCTAGAATTAAATTTATAAGAACATTATTTTAGCAAATCTGCAGTGAAAGTAGATAAGTAGATCTCACTTATAGAGGCAGCGATAAAAGGATAAACAAGCTATCTTGAAGCCAGATGGAAAACTATCAAATCATAAAAAAGATTTATTCAACTAATACAGAAGATAGAGTAGTGCTGTTAGTTGAGAAAGATAGCAAAGTAATTAGAGCTTACTTTTATATATTGAAAAAGACATAAAATATTATTATTTAAATCAAAGAATTTTTTCGTCTTATTTCATAATTTTTTACATTGCTGCGCCTTCTTTCAAATTAATTTGCTTAGTTTATATTTCAAAAAAATCAAGTAATATGCGATGAAAAGACTCAACTTAGAAGAAGACAATTAGAAATAGCAGGTTATATTTAATGAGGTGAAAGTTCTAGAGAATTTAGTTCATCCAAATATCATAAAATATTACGAAACATTTCAGTACGAGCAAAAGCTCTGTATAGTGATGGAATACGCTGAAGGAGGTAGGGTTAACATATTCATAATAATTGATTTACAAATGATAAAAATATAATTCAAATTTTGGAAGATGCAAACCAAACCTTACTTGAATCAAATTATAAAAGGAGAGAAAGTTTGATAAAGAATTTAATATTGATAAATCATTTTTTTAAACTGTAATTTGAGCTTATATTAAGTAATATTTTTGTCATTATAAAAGGTGATTTAAAGAAACGAGTTACTGAGAAATAGCATAAAAAGGAATTCTTTGATGAAAGTCAGGTATGCTAATTAAATTCATTCATTAATTCATTGATTAACTCACTGAATTATTTACTATTTATACTCTCATTCATATTTATTGATTGTATTTGATTTTAGCAAACAACAAACAATTAACTTTAGAAAATTTTGAATTTTTATTCTCTAAATAATTCAAAATTTCTATTTAAATTAGATTTGGAATATGTTCTCTCAGATTTGCCTTGCTGTCAAATATCTCCACGATAACAAAATTCTTCATCGTGATTTGAAAATTCTTAACGTCTTCATCTGCAACAATGGATTAGTACACTTATTTTTTATACTAAATAATATTATATTAATATAAAGCTTATGGATTATAGAAAATTTTAAAAATTTGAGGATTATACGAACTGCTCAACCATAAAAAAATAATTATGTTTTTTTAAAGCAAATAAAATAATCTACATAAGAAAACTAGCCAGTATTTCAATTTGCAAAATTTTGGCTGAAATGTTAGAAAAAAAATAATAAATAATAAAATAAAATTCTCCGATGATTAATTTGATTCAAAAAATTGATAGAACAAAAGTTAAATTATTTTTTATAAATCAGATAAAATTGGGTGATTTTGGTGTGTCTAAATAGCTTGAAAACAAAGATATCCTTACTAGTACTCATGTTGGAACAGCTTATTATCTTTCTCCTGAATAATGTAATTAGCATTCATATAACCACAAAGTTGATATTTGGATGCTTGGATGTCTTCTTTATGAGTTATGCACACTTGATAAACCTTTCAAAAGTGACAATTTATTAGTAAATAAAATTATTTCTTTATCAAGAGAACCAATTAAATTTAAATTATATTTTAAATAAGGGGTTGATAAAATAAATCACTTAAAATGATCCTGCACCTATTTCTGATCATTACTCAGCTACTATGGTTTAGCTGGTACAAGTTATGATGCAAAAAGAACCTGAAATGTAAAACTTTTGGCTAAAATTTAACATGTATATATTAAATCACTCTTCAATTTTAAAAATATATAGGAGACCTGACATAAATTAAATAATATCAATTCAAGAAATTTAAAGCTAAGTAAAATATTTATTTATTATTTATGATATTTTTATCACTCATCATTATTTAACAATTAAATTAGTTTAAAAAATTGAAAGAATAATATCCTGAAGTTTACAAAGATTATTCATTTCCTAATCCAAAAAAATATACAGGTTTTCTAAGAATAAAATAAAAGCCAACTCTTTCCTTTATACCAAACGATAAGAAAACCTTGTTTGTGATAGGAGAAAGAATAGAAAGTGGTTAATCATAACCCTAGTCTAATGAAGATGAACTAAGTAACTCTATAGTATCATCTGACTCTAGCTTTTAATAATAAAATTAGCAACAACCTAATTCTGCTTCTACTTCATCACCTGAAAAAATATAACCAAAATAATTAACTTAAGATACTGCTTAATAGGCATAAAAAAATTACACATTGAGTAGCTCATAAGCTTCAAAAGAGGCTTAATCTAGTAAAAAGTAATCGATAGATGGATAGCTCACTAATATGAATTAGCCTGATACCATCAAGGAGTAATCACGCTCTGTCGAGCCACATATTTTCTAATAAAATTAATATAATTAATCTACAGGAACAATTATAAACTAAATATAATTTTGCTAGTCTTAACAAGATTAAATTAACAATAATAGCTTCATTAATTAAATGCAATAGAACTAAAAACCTTTTATGACCCAAGAAGAAACATTTGGAATGAACAAACCGATGGAAGATTATGTTTTACAGCATCCCTACCATTAATAGTAATAGTAAACTATCTAAAGTATGCAGTCGCCCTAATACCAAATGCCACCATACTAAAATCACCCTATTAATAAAAATAGCATCGGCAACCCTATATATCGCTATGTTTAGCAACCAATCTAACAATAATAAATGAACAATTTTTAATATTAATAGCAGCATACTCCTTCTTATTCTTCATAAAATTAATATTATGACTTTTTTATAGGAAACGCTACATCAAGTACTTAAAGTGAAAATGTTTCTCCCATAAATAATAACAATAATAACCATCCTATTCTCTCTTAACAAATGTCTTTACAACACAATCATCTTTCTTAAAGCCAATTCGGATACTAATCTGGATATGTAGCAAGTGGAACAAATTCGAACAATAGTTCTGTAGTTATGGACTTAAGATCTCCTAATACTTAGAATTCAATCCCATAACAAATAATGTCTGAAATGAGCTCCCCAATTAATATGCCATTCTCTCCATTGAACTAATATGAGCCTATGCCTAACCATTACTAATAACCCTATCCTCCTTACTCTCAAAACAATAATTAAATATAATAGTTTACTCCTAGTAATCAATAGCCTTTAAAAAAATAGCCTATGAAAATACCAAGATATAAACCTCCTATTGTAATCGACACAACATATGGCGGAAACTTTTCATAAAAAAAATCTACTCCTAATTCTGATATCCAGGGAAGAGAAAGTGGATTGGGCAGTGGCAGAAGTGGACACAGCGCTCAAAGCTCTTAGCAAAACTCATCTTTGTCTAGCATCATGATGATGATGATGATGGATGGTGAAAATAATAATAACTAAGGATAGTCAACTTCTATGTATGGAAGCAGTTATAACAACAGTGGTTCAAGCAATACAACAAGTAACTAATCATCAACTAAAAATAACTCCACTAAAAACCAATAATGTTAAAATATGTCTTAACAGTAATAATATTCACATAATCTACCTACTACCAAAGTTAAACCAAAATACTTCAATTTTCCTTAGTCTCCAAACAGGACTATTCTGGTTTCTGACTATCTAAAATAAAAGTTGGGAGAAGAAAAATTTTTAAAAATGAAAAGTATATTAGATAATTCTACCAATCCATAAGAAATACTTGAAAATAACCCTTAAGTTATTGCAATTATAGGAGAAGAGAACATAGAACTTGCAAAGGTTTTTAGATATTTAATTAATTCCCAAAGGACTCCTTCTGGAAGTAACCACCTTCGTCACAAATCTTTTTAGGGTTTTGAAAACCCATTTCCTAATTCAGATTAAATAAATAAAATATAAAATATAAATATATCTCAATCTCTTCTACTATCTCAGAACATGCAATAATAGCAACAATAGTAAATACAAAACCCATCTCATAATTAAAATGTAGCTATTTGAAAAATATTATTTTAATAAATTGAAATGATTTTAAAAAAAACAAACAAACAATAAATGAATCAAAAAAAAACAAATAAATAATTTAATAATTAAAAAGAATTCTAGAAATTTTAAAAATTTAGAGTAAGAATGAAAGTTTATTAAGAAATTTTAAGAAAATTGAAGTAAAAATATTAATAACTAAATAAATTAATAAATAGTAATAAATTTTTATGAATGAAAAGTATTCAAATAAATAAATAAAAAAACAATTAAATAATTTTATAAATAATAATTATGACTAAAAATAGTTCATCTTTTAAAAATTAAAATAAATAAATAAATATTTATATTTCTTTAGTAAGATTTATATTAAAAATTAATTAAAATCATAAAAACTATTTGTTTTTCAAATAAATTTTTTATGGTTTCATTATTGTTTAAAGCATATTTTTATTATGTAAATCAAACAATCCTATTTAAGACCTTAGCTATCCTCAATAATTACTTAGCTTTGATGTATTGTTTTAAATTAATAAATTAAAACATATTAATTGTCTTTTATACAATTTTAGTTCTCCTTTATTATTAATTAATAAACTTTGATGCATTATTTTAAACTGACAATCTAAATAAAATATATTAACTTTCTTTTTTAAAATTTTAGCTATCGTATATCATAATTAATAAGCTTTTATGTATTATTCTTAACTAGTCAATCTAAGTAAAACACATTCTTAAAAAAAGTGTTTACCTGAGACAATTTTGTTTAGTTCAATTATATTCTTTTAAGATTGAAAGTTATTAAATTAAATAGATTCTGATTTTGTGAGTTTTATATAGAATATGAATGAAATAAATAACAATAAAATTAAGATTTTGAAGTAGTGTATTTAAACTTTAGATGAGGGAATACATGAATGAATTTTGTTCAATTTTAGTTTAAATAAAATACAAAAATAATATATATTTTTACAATAGTAGTTAAAAATTTATAATCTCTTGTTTTATCAATTTTTATAAGAGTTACGTTTAATTTAGTTATTAAATCACTTAGACTTAGCGCTGGTTCTAGCGAGCTTTATTTAAAATAAGAAAATATTTTTATATGTTTCAGATTTATTCAATAATTATTTACCTTCTTCTTAAGAACCATAACTCTGAATCTATCGAAATCACCGAGGTTAGCTCTCTTGGCCTTGATAGCTTACTTCTTGGCGAAGGAGGTTTCAGCGTACTTCTTGGTTAAGTCGAACTTAGCAATCTTCTTCCTATTTTAAAATATAATATCGATTAGAAGTTGTAAAACAAATGAGTATTTATAATCAATATTCTTTAATCACTCATCTCCAACATATTAATTAAAGGATATTTTAAAAATAGATTGATAGATAGATAGATAAACTGATTGATGTATTTATATTGTATCTTTATTTTCTTAAAAAAACTTTATCTTTCAGCTAGAATTTAACAAATTGCTCAATTCAAACAATAAACGGTAATTTAAGAACTACAAAAACGCATTTATTATAAATGTTTCCATTCATCTATCTACTTTAACCTTTAGCTTGCTTTATTTATTTCGAAAGAGCCATAATTAATTAAGTCTGAATATGCTTGTTGTTAAACACTACTTAGAAATCTAAATGCTTTCATTTTGAATGCAAAATTCAAGACTAGTTTATATTTTAAAAATAAAACTAATTCTTTTCTTAAAAGAAAATGTTTTTATGCTTTTCCTATACTTTGCTTAAATTAATCTAACACATAAATCACTTGCTCTTTTTGCATCTCTTTTTGATTATTATTTTATATTTTAATAGCTAAGTATGCCCATAGTTAGACTTTAATGAAATTCTAATTTCAAATTAATTTCTTGCTTAAGAGTAGCTTTTTTTAAATTACTCCAACTTATTTCATTTAATTCCCTTTTTATTACTATTCTATTTACGATAATTCCTCCTTGCAAAAAATTATTAGCGCATACTCATACTTAAAGCAATTAAATAGATTTCTACTTCGCTTGGCTAATTGTTGGTTAAAAATTAGCTTGATAACACCAAATTCAAATTTCCGAGAGCATTTGTAAAATAATCCATTAAACATGTGAGATGATGATTTTGAGAATTATGAGCTTTTTAAAAATATAGCAAAAATAAAAGAATATCTCTACTTCAATAAGACGGTTCTTTGGTTGAGTTCAACATTTTCAATATGGAACTTGGTAAGGTGAATTCTTCTGATGGGAATAACTTGTCTAGCAACGTGTTCACCATCAATAAGGACTCTGTTTTAGTTGACGATGTTAACGATAACAGCGAGTTTACCCTTATCAGAACCGTAGTTGATGTAAACGACTCTACCGACTTGAACGAATTTGTTGAAAACCTTTTTAATTTAAACAAAATAACTCATTAACATAGGAACAAAATAATCGGACATCTTTTTTTTTTGCTAAAAGATGGTCAATTCTAATGAAAAAAAAGCTGTCCATTTAAAATCAATGATCAGCGCTTCATATTGACTTAAAAAATTTCAAAAAAGTTATTACCATTTTAATTGTATTTGTAAGTCTTTTTTATTTTGTTTTTTCTTAATTTATCCTTGTGTTTTATTTATTATTGTTAATAAATTTCTTCCTTTAAATTTAGTTTAATGACTCTCCCTTGTATCTTTCTATTAAAATTAATTGTCTTAAATTCAGCAAACATCTCTTTCTTTATTTTTATACATCCTTTTCCATTTCTTTTTATTATCTTTTTGACTGCTTTCATCCCTAATTTTCTCATTTCTGCTACCTCCTTCATAGTTTCTTTGCTTGTTCGCAGCCTTTCCCTTCTCTTTCTTTATTAATATTTCTTTCATCCATTTTGTATTATTAATTAAAATCAAATTTAATAGCATTTAAATTTCATACATCCATTTTCATAAATATTTTTGATATTTGCTTTATATTCTTCATTTCAAATAACATTTCATTTTCTCCCATTTTTTCTTCATTCATTTATTGAACTTTTTGATCAATTTGTCAGAAGTTTTATATAAATTAGAATTGCTCAGCTATAAACATTTTAATATAATATATAAGATTTAAGACTATTACTTTTTTACAAAAATTTTTTAATTTATCATAATATTAATATAATAGAAAAGATTCAAAACCTTATTCAATTTCATCAATTAAAATTTTAATTTTCAAATTTATAATAAAAGTTTTAGTTTTTATATTTTATTATTGATGGCTGACTTTCTTTTTATTAGTTGACAACTTATCATGATATCTTGTTAAATTACTTTAAAATAATTTAAATAAAAAAAATTGTATCTATCTCTAAATTTAAAAAATAATTAAAAAATTATGCATAGAATTTATTATTAATTAGATTTTTCTAGATATCTTTTTAATTTATAATAAGAATGATTATTTCTTGCTAACTAATATTTTTTATAAAAATAACTAAATGGATTTTAAATTAACTATTTTAGATAGTATTAAGCTTAAAAAAGATTAATAATCATTAATGTTGATTTAAAATAATTTTAAAACCTATTTAATATAAAATGATATTCTTAAAAATATTATAAAACTTACGCATAGTTCGTAAATATATATTACAAAAATAAGATTTTATTTAGAGCTAAAATAGTAAAATGAATATTAATATAACACAACAAATATATACAAGCAAGATTTATAATGTAGTTTTTAATATAATTTTAAACAATTTAATTTATGCATTTTAATGGCCTTATTAATACTTTCACCATCCTTCATTCAATATTTTTTTAAGTTCTTTGATTTTTCTATCATTTGACTTCCCTATTCTTTCTCTTTCAGTTGATTTTTAAGTTAAAGTTTGGCCTGTTAGCAATTAATCTATTTTTTTTGTATCTAGTTTAGGAACACTGTACCTATTTTCCTTCAAGTTAGACCTTTAATAATAATTTTTTTTAATACTTGTTTGGATTTTAAATGAAATTACTTATAGCGGTAAGGCTCATTAGAAACAGGTGGATTTTATGATACTCTTTCTCTTAGTTGACTATGTGAACCCCCTCTAGATTTGAGAGTATTTTTTATTAATTAAACACATTCTTTGACTGAAGTAACAGGAACATTTTCATAAAGATTCTCACTATTTTATCCCCTATTCATTCTTTTATTTTAAAAATATTAATGAAATAATATAAATTTTAATTTGATATTTTACCTATTTGTACTTTTTATACTTTTATTTGATGGATTCTGAATTATAAATGAATCACTAGTTTATATTTCTTATGGTAGGACAATTGGCATTTCTTGGAGTTTCAGTTTTACAATATTATTTTTTGTTTGATTATTGAACTAAAATTGTGTTGACTTTAAATTGAATGGGTTATTAGAAATTTATTATTATTATTATTATTAAAATTCTAAATCTTAATCGTTAGTGTCCAAGCGTTGTTTTAAATCAATGAACGGTTTACTTGTTTTATTTGCAGAATTATCCTAAAACATTAAATTTCTTTCCATCAGAGGTTCTTAAAGAAGATTTGTGACTCTATTGACTTTTATTATAGAGTTTTAGTAGTAGTTTTGATCATAAAAATTTGAATTGTTTATCATGCTTGCATTGTATGTATGTCCACTGTTCATCCTAGAATCTCTAGGCTACTTGTTGTATCTAACTGCTGAGTTACTCAGTTTCTTTTGGGATGAGGTGAATGAGGAATTAGGTTAATTGTTACTTAAATCTGCCTAAATTTATCCAGAATTCATTTTTATCTAGTCAAAATCTATTATTTTACTTTCTTTCAAGCTTTTATCATCAAATTATTGTGATAATCTTTTTTGTTGAGGGAGAGGAATTTGATTAATTTATTGTTGCTAAAAGAAATTTGAATTTTTATTGCTGTTACTATTATTAATTGGTGTTTGCATTATTTATTGTTATTAATTTGGAGAACTTGGTAACTAACTAGTGGGTAAAGAAAAAGGCTAAGAAATAGTAAATGGTATTGATATCTGTTGTATCTATAGCTCAATGTCATTAAATAAATGTTCAGGGTAGCAAGAAGTGTACTTGGTCCTACACGCAGTCCTCATTTCTTCATTCTATTTTTGAAGCTTAGATATATATTTGTTAACTTTTGATTTAGTATCTGAGAAATAATTAAACATTCTTGCTTCTGAGCATTTACCTTGAAAATTTAATATTTTATCATAGCTGTCAGAAAAGGTATTCAAGTTAATCAATTATTTTGTTACCTTTTCATGTTTTTTTGTAAGCTCATTTAATTATTCTTGCTAAAATATTTCAATCTCTTTACTTAAAACTTCACCTTTTTAGGTTATCAGAGCTACTATTTCTTTAACTTATTTATTGAGATGATTAAGAGTTTCTGTGCATAAATTGCGAATATCGCTTTGTCTGTTTACTATTAGTTGCTCATCATTCTTCAAATCACTCACTTACAGAAGAATTCTTTCTTTGAGGTTTTAAACCAATGGAATCAATTGATTAAATGAATTTCGTACGTTTTTAACTTCATGCTCTTTATGCTCTCCAGATTACAAAAAACAGTTTATGCACATACAATTATCGTGACATTAAAAGCAAAATAGGTTAGCTTCTTCGTCAGGATGAGTCTTGCATTTAATTCCGCTTACAGATATAAATGATTGTTATATAGGCTAAATAAAGCTTTAAGAAAATGATTAGTTTGCAGGATTACTTTAGTAATTAGTGTTTGTACTAGTTGTTTAAATGACATTATTATTAGGGATAATACTATTATTGTTAATATTATTTTACAAAGTATAAAGATTGCTAGCACTGCTGTTGCTTCTACTGAAAAGACTTTCACTATTTTTACTTTGGTTAGTTTATAACCTGTTATAGCTGTTGCTGCTATTACTAGTCTGATTGTTTTAATGAACAACTTAAACTTATTTTTCTTAGTTTAAAATTTGATTTTTATTACTATTGCTAAGACTCTCTGGTATTATATTATCTACTAATTATTAGGAAAAGTCGTTTTCATCCACTATTTCCATTTCATTATCAAATTTCCTTTTTTAAGTTTCGTTGTTCAAATTATTTTCATTCCCTATTAGTATGTCTAACGGTGTTGTGTATGATTGCTGAATAGAGTTAAAGACTGGGCTACTATAGTTATTCATGCCAATTTGCTCTTAATGTGGATGTGGAAGGATAGAACTAATTTCAAATGAATTTAAAAATATTCCATTTGAACTATTAGGATCGTTAACATACTAATTATTACTAATTGAACCTTATTTATACTTAGAGCTTTTAGATGTTTCTTATGATTATTTTTCTAGATAATAGTCCTAATAAACGTTTATTTAGTTGCCATTTTACTGCTAATGACCACTCTAGGATCTTTGATATTATCCATTCTTTTAATAATCTTCGTTCTTCTAATTTTTCATTCCATTTTTACTTTATGCTAACTACTGTTACTATTGGTAAGGTTGGTTTTTTTGTTGCTGCTACTATTGCCTTATATATTCGTTATCAGAAATATTTTAATTACTTTATGGTGTACCTGAGGTGGAAGCAAAATCATCAAGCTCTTTTTCGAAAAAATCAAGAGATGTTTGCTTTTTACAAGAAGGGCATTCAATATAATTTGAGTGAATATTATTTAAACAATCTTGCAAACAGTTTAAGCATAATAAATGAGAACACTACAATATAAAAGGGTTGCTAGATTTTTTTGATTTTTTGCAGGCCACACATAAGTTACTAATCTTTTGGCTATTATCAATCATATTCTTCATATTAGCTGAGAACTATAAAAGATGCAATTTTTCTGTAGTTATTTAGTTAGTTAGCTAGTTAGTGAGTTATTATATTTTCTAATATTCTGCAAAACAGATTATTTGTTATTATTACTTAATTTTTAATAAATATTTTAAGTTAAAACTTGAGATATTTCTTAAAAAATTTTGTTTCTTTCTAACTTTTATTTTAATACTACAAAAAATTTGAAATAATTTAATTAATAAATAATGATAAGCAATAGTTATTCTTTAATTATTTCTGTTGAGTATAAATAGCTACGAAGGTTTTTTACATATGATTTTAACTTCTAATCTATTTAAATGCCTTACCATTCAATTAATACTGCAAACAGTTTCCATGGCCTATATTTTTCTCATTATTAAATCCAAATTATTCTTACTTTACAAATACAAATTAAATCATCTCAATCAGCCTAATTCTAAGTAATTAGACTATAAATATTTAGTAAATGATTATTTTTACCATTCATTTCAATAATTATGAGGTTACTCACTTCTATATGCAGTCTAATAAATATATCAAATAAAATTTAAATAAATTTAATTCCATGAAAATAATTATTCGAGCTCATATTATACTGCTTATATATAATCTATTTTTTATATTAATATTGATTTTTATTTTTTTAAAAAAAGATTAATAACTAAGAAAACTCACAGAATATCTTTTAAAATTTTTAGATTTATCCCTATTAGTAATAATAAATATTACTATTTATTAAACTAAAATAAAATATTAAATTATTATAAAAAGTATTAATTAAAATTTAGGTAAATATAAATTACTTTAAATTCAAAAAAAAAAATAAATATTTTAGTTAATTAAACCCTGAAATTAATAATATTATTAATAAATTTATGTATTTTTTTTAATACAATTAAATACTTTTTTATGAAAATCAAATTTATTTACTTTAAATAAATTGATTAAAATTAATTCATTTTTTTAGATTTATCCATTTAAAACTATTCTCAAAAGGTCTTCAGTTTAAATTTTGACAACTCTATTTAGCTAATCCAAAAGTTTATTTAAAAAATTCATAAAATTAGAATGTATCAAAGTATTTTAATTTAATAATAAAATAATTTTTATCATTTGGTTGAATTATACATTTGATCATTAATATTAATTTGTGTTTAAAAACGGCAAATTTATTTATTTATTTTTGCTATTCGTAGATACTATTTAATACAATATAAAACATTTTTTGTGTAAAACATGAAAAAGATTTTTTGCTAAAATACATTTTACTTGTTGGAAAAGAAAATTTTTTAAATAATATTTTAATATAAATAGTATTTTGTTTTAGTTTATTAATATTAATACTTAGATAGAGTAAGCAAATCAAAGAGTATACGGAATAATCATTATTAATTAACAATTAAATAATTAAGTTATTATGTTAGCAAAAAAGTTAGCTTTAGCCAGATCTTAAGGGAAACCAGATCCATTCAAAAAGGATGAATTCCCTTTATTATAACATATAGCAGTTGAAGTTGTATCTTAAAATTATATTCTGTACCCAGATTTAAAAGGAGTGCCAGAAAATGTTAGAGATACAGTAATTTAGAATCATTTATTTTCTTTAATTTGAATAGTTTTAAATCTCTAAAGACAAATCAAAATATAAAAATGGATTGATAATTAATAACAATATAAGCATAATTTATGTTAAAAAATAGATAATATCGAAAATAACAACAGATTTGGATATATTAACTATGGCTCCTAATATTGATTAAGAGAGCTTTTGGTAGCGTGCATGCAAAAACAGATGGGAAAAATCTTAAAAATCAATTAATATTGAAGAGCACGGACGCTCTTGGAAGGTTGCCTATTTAGAGCGTTACATGGAAGAATTTTTGACAAATATATAAAATGCAGATGATCCTAATAAAAAATAAATTCTTTAAGCAGAATTAAAAGCAGCTGCTAGCTGGATACATACTCTTAATCTTTAAAATATCAATTAAAATATAGACATAGATTTTATTTGCAAGTATCTTCCTCTACTTACTTCTTTGACACTCACATATGGTACAAAATATTCAGGGATGGATTACAATAAATAATCTGTGGGCATGAAGCTTTCAGAAGCAGCCAATCTTGGAGAAGCTATTAAAAATTGCTATTCTCTAGTAAATTAAATTGAAATAGCATTTTTAAATATCTTTTTAGTCTGCATAATAATAAAACTTATGAATTTTGTTTATAAATTGGCGTAGTTCCAAACAAAAAAAATATTGATAAAAAAGAAACTTATTTAAAAACAAAATAAATAAAGAAATTCTTTTTTATTTTTTTTAAAAAATGCATTAATATATCTTTAAATAAAAATAATTATTCAATATTAGCTCTCATTAAACATAAGTGCAAATATGATAGATGATGATCTCTTGAGATTTATTATGGCAGGAGTAAATATGAACATTTCCTTAATAGAACTCAACCTGTCCCATAATAAAATTGAAGATTAAGGGTAAAATTTAATTTATTTAATTATTGATTTTAAAAATGCTAAAATTTATTAGAGCAAGGAGAATAGCTAAATTTTTAATGAGAAATGAAATTTTATTGTATCTTAATTTGGGTAATAACTTAATTGGATATGAAGGGTCTAGGTACTTGGCATAGGCACTCAAAGTAAATAAAAATCTCTAAAGTCTTAATTTAAAGCTCAACAATCTTGGAGATAAGGCCGGCAAGAAGCTGTTCTAAGATTTGATGCTTAATAAAACTTTATTGGAATTAGATGTTTCAGGAAACTAGTTTGAATTCGAAGTAAATTAAATATTTTAAATGTTAATTTTTAATAAATTATGTAAAATAAATAGACTGCTTTAAAATTAAGTGATTATGTTGCAGATAGTATGTGTGGATTAAAAGTTTTGAATATAGCAAACAATGATTTTAATGACAGTTGTTATGAAAATCTTAAGACAGGATTTACAAAAAACTATTCTCTAGCAAAATTAGATATAAGAGGTAATAAATTCAGCAAAACTTAAGAAGAAAAAGAGCAAGAGCTAAAAGATCCCTTTAGAATGTTTACTCTTTCTTAAACTGAAAAAGAATTAACTTAAATAATCATTAGACATGATCTAACAGCACAAAAGATATAATTCTTTAGTGAGTCAGACCTAGATAAAATAAAATAATTAAAGGAGCTTTAAGGTAATTATTATTAACCTTTTCTAAGCAAGATTAAAAATGTATTAAATAATAGGAACCAAATAAGAACCTGAAAAGGTTATTTAGCAGGATTAAAATAAAGAATGAGGAAGCCCTTTTATTTGCAATTTATATTTAATAAATAGATAAATAATTTGGTATTTTAGTTAATCTTTGTATTTAGTTTAATAAAGAATGTCTGTCTGCCTGTATCATATTTATTTTTTATTATTTTCCTTAAATAAAAAATTCTATTAGCAATTCTGAATTAAAAATATTCGTTAGAAATTCTTCTGTTTATATTTAAATATTAAGAAATAAATATTTATTTAATTACTAATTAAGTTTAGAATCAAATATTTTGTTATCATTTGATATTAAGAACTTTCTTTTTAAGGGCTTAAAGATTTTCCAAAATCAAAAAAAAAATTTATAAAGTTTTTTAAATATTATTTTGATTAATTGTATTGTTTTAATATTTTAAGTAGTTGAAGTGACTTTCGTTGAATAAATGGTCAATTTTGTGTTACTTCATTTTTACTTTTAATTTACTTAGATAGATTTTATTGAAATAGCTATATGGTATTTCGTGTAATCGTATTTTATTTTGGTACAAAAATACAATCTTATTTGAAAGTTATAATGATAGATACTATGAATTAAAATTTATCACTAAATTTATAGTTAGTGTCTTAAATTCTAAAAAGAAGTAATTTATTTGATAAACAAAATATAAGACAACCAATAATTTCCATATAAATTTATTAATTAACAAAGCATCAAAGTCTTTTTTATCTATTCAATCCAGTGATAACTACAAATTCACTATTAATTAGCTTTTTAAAGAAATTATCAAAAAAATTCATTAATCAAAATAAAAAATAATTGTTTTTGATTGAAGACTTTAAATAAAATATTAGCATTCCTTGTCAATTTACATAATAGAGTAGCTAGAATATGGGCAACTCTCAATAAAAAGAATAAATAGAACAATTTCATTAGCAAAAACTAGTTTAAATTTAAAGTAGAGTGAATTAAGATGCTTAAGCATTTATTGAAAAGTAAAACAGTAGTAGGATGATTAGGTCACATTCCACTCCTGTATCTTCACAGTTAAAGCCTAAAATAAATCATATAGCTGTTATAAATAATTAAAGCTCAATTAAAAGCATCGCCACTCAGAGCTGTCTGAAGATAATTCCTAGATCGTAAAGCCTTTTTAAACCTGTCTTAAAGCAAATTATTATATAATCCCCTCTAATGTAAACGCCAGTTATTAAACTGAAACTATAACATTAAAATCCTACTTATCAATCTGTAAAAAATATTTCGTCATAAATAATTAACCAAACTTCATAGTTGTCAAATACAAGTTTTAATAAAAATAATCAATCTATTAATAATTACAATTAAGTTTCTCCATTAAATTTCCATCAAAAAAAACTACAAGATGAAACAAATTAATCAATTAGCGCATTTGACATCAATAAAAGCGATAAAAAGAATGATGAAAACCAGTCACCCTTTAAAAAAGATTCACACTTAAGAGTAGACTAGCTCCTTTAGGCTATTTAGCCAAGTACAATATAGTTTACAGCATAAAAAGATATTTCTTAAAATAACTTATTAGAATTAAATTTTAACTCTCTTAAACCAATGAGTGCATAAGTGTAAGTATAAGATTAGCAGTAGGTTATCAAATTGTAGAAAATATTAAATGTATAAGACGCTACTAACTCTTCATAATCTAATAATAAGAATTTTGTTAGGTTTTAAGATGAAAATGATAAGCTATAAACTCCGATAAGGCAAAAATCTAGTAAATAAGACATAAATTTATCTGCTAAAGGTCTTGATAAAAGTAATGAGTCTCATTTAAATTCGCTTTCTATTAAAGAATAATTCGAATATTTCGATAATTTACTTACAAAACAGCTTAGCTATTCTTAAAGTAAGAATTAAAAGGCCTAAATCAAAAGAATCTTAGATTAACAAGATTCAGAAAATTAGAAACAAGAGTTATAGGCTTTAGAAGTGTAAAATGATGATGAGCATAAGTATTCTAAGAATGTGTCTAACTTCAACATTAGTATTAAAAACAGTCCGAATAATTTTAATAAAGGTTAGGATATATTAGCATAGCAAAGTTTTAACCTTCCAACAAGCTCTAACTACAACTAAGGATCTAGGTTAAGTACTTAGCAATATTCAAGCAATATAAATTCATCTAATTGTGATGTGGCCTGTAGAGAAAGTTTGTAAGAAAAAGCTCCTTAGAGCTGTTATTAATCAGAGATCAAACGTTAAGATTAAATTGAAGAAAGTAGTTTCATACAATAAATAAGCATTTTAAATCAAAAAATGGAACTCGGTGATTAAATTAAGGAGTAAAAAAGAATATAAAGCGAGTTGATAAAGTTGCAAGATGAATAACAAAAAAAATCATAAATATAAAATTAAAATGAAGAAACTTAACAAAATAAATTAATTACAAAGCAAAGTACATAAAATCAAAAAAACAGCAGCCATGCAATTTAATCTAAAAATTAGTTAAGGATGATTACAAACCAAAGTAATTTCAATTCATAGCAAACAGAAAAAAACAAGTATTCAGAAAACGATTAGCAGCAAAGCTAAGGTAATCTCTAACTGAAAACCATCGCTTAACTGCCAGCTGGTTAAACTTATTATTATTTATAGCCATAAGGAGCTATTTTATATTAAAAAAAGCAAAACTCTCCAATCAAATATCTTAAAGAGGATTTAAGAAATACTCACTCCCTCGATGCAGAGCTAATATCTCCAACTAATAATCAAATATAATATTAAAGAAGCCAGTCGCCTATCAGTAATTAACTAGAATTACCTGTTTCATTTACTCATAGAGACAATCAGCATAGTGCATAACTTAATAATTAGAGTAAGGACTAAAAAAAGTAAGAAGGAAAAGAAAGCTAAGTGCAGGTGAATGATTTAAGACTTAGTAGCAATCTAAGTGTCAAAAATAACCTTTAAGATTATTCTTATTAAACAGATATTGATAATGTTAGAATGGCATCAGTTAAGGTGGTTACAAATAACTTAAGCCCAATCAATAATGCTATGAATGAAATATACTATCACCAACCTGAGTGGAATACGAAAGAGAGTGATAAAATATTTCAATAAAATATTTAAAATAAAATTTTGGATGAAAGGTTAAAAGAGGATGACTCAACTGCTCCTCAAACGCCTCCCAAAAATAATTTTAATCAATAAAGTTAAAATGCTAATCCTAATAATACAACATAAGCAAATTAAAATAACAGCTCTGTATCTTCTGCATATACATTTAATTAAAAAGCATATGAAAACAGATAAGAAAAGCATCAAATAAAACACTTTACTCTAAAAATAGACAGCCTTAAAAAAGAAATAGTCAACAACAACAGCAATCAATTCACAGATTCAGACATAGGCAGAGAATCTACCCTTAATTTTACAGAGCAGAAGACAATTAAAAAAGACTCCTTATAAGAAAATTAATAAGAGATAAGCAATTCATAAAGTTACTCTCCATCTTCTATACTAAAAAAACCTTCTAATTTAGTGAAGTAAATTGAAAATATTTAGGATAACGTTAGGAGAAGCATAATTAAAAGCAAAGAATTAAATGAAATGCTATCATAAACCCTGAATGTAGCATCTTTAAGTGATAATAAAAAAGTAGCTTCTTTAGAAGGATAAGATGAAATAGAATTAGAACCCTTTCCAGAGGAATTATAAAATGATACATAAAATAATAATTACAACATTAATTTTAATTTAACTGAAAAAAGTCCAGTTAGAAACAGTAAAATAAAAATTTACCATGGCAAGATTGAACACATTAAGCTAAACTAAGACTAATAACCAGAAAACTTAATATTGTATAAGCTAGATGAGTAACTGAATGCATTGATACCAGTAGTGATAGAAAACAATCCATTGGAATCTAAGTATATTGATAGCAACACGATGATTCATTAAAAAACTTAAGAAAAAAGAGCAGAAAGCATATTTAGTAATTTTTCTCCTATAAAATCTTACTAAGACTTATTGAAAGAGTAGATGAGTGGATCAAAATCAAAATAGATGAATAGCAGTAGTAAAAAGAATAACCAAGATAGTATTTTAGATAAAAAATATAAGCGTTCTTCAAGTGTTGATAAGTGTTCAGCATCTAAATAAAAACCATAATTATCTTCTAACATGAGCAAGCCATAAAATGAAATTAAATATTTTTAGCATTAAGTAAATCCTGGATATAAAGATAATGCATACCATTAAGTACTTCTCAAATATTCTGATAAAATGCTTAATGAAATAACCAAGTCTATGCTTATTCCAAATTCATATTAATAACAGCATTTAAACCAAAGAATTTACAAATAAAAACAATAAAATAGTAATTATCAACCCTCTTTAAGTTCTTCGAAAAAATAAAAATATATTTGAAAAGCTCTCAACTTTTCTAAAATAATTTAATTTGAAAAGTAAAAGAGTAAGTAAGTAATTAAGTCTCTATTCAAAAACTCATAATGTATTAACAATAAGCTTATTTAAATAACAGTTTTTATGAGTAATTTAATACAATTAAAATAAGAAAATATTATTATTATTATTTATCATTATTATATTATTATTCTAAATAAAATGTATATCTTTTAAGAGTTGTAATTTATACCTATAACAAAAACTATTAAAATTATTCTTTCTTTTTCTTTTTATCTTTCATAATTAACTAATTTAAAAGAGCTTTTATAATAAGAAAATATCATTATTGCAATTTACCTTTATCATATTATCATTTCTGTATAAAATGTATATCTTTTAAGAATTTTAACTTATATTCATAAGAAATAAATTAAAATTGTTGCTTATTCTTTCTTTATATTTTAATCATTAATAATTAAGTAAATCAAACTAATTTGTATAATCTTTTTAAAATAAGAAAATATTATTATTGTATTAGTATTACTTTATAAAATTTAAATCATTCAGAGTTTTAATTTATATTCATAGCAAAAACAATAATAATTGTCACTTATATTCTATTTTTTAATCTTTAATAATGAAGTAATTTAATATAATTTGTTTGTTTTTTTTAAATAAGGAAATATTATTTTTATTTCACTAATTAATTTTCTTTTTTATTTTAGTATTTCTAAATAAAATTTAAATAATTTAAGAGTTGTTAATTAATATTCACATAAATTAATAATCTTAGTTTTTCTTTATCTTTTAAACATTAATAATTAAGTAATTTAATATAATTTGTGTTGTTTTTCTTTAATTTTTTTTTTAATAAGAATATTTTACTATTTACACTTATAATATTTTTAGTATTTATTCATAAAATCTACATCTAATGTTGAAATTTAAATTCATTACAAAAACAATTAAAATTGTTACTAATTCTTTATCTTTAAATCCTTAATCATTATAAAGATTATTTAAATTAGCAAAAATGATATTTCTGATTAAAAATAAACTTAGACTAACTAATTTGAAAAACAAATCAATAAAATATAAAATAGTTATTATTGAAAAAGTTATTTTTTTAAAAACCGAAGATTAAACGTTTTAAAAAGACTAATGCAACTGTACAATATGATAAATAAAAATAGATAGGCAAGTAGGTAGATAGATATGCTTGTTGAAAGATTAATAGTATTCTACTTGAGATGTTTAAATAGGTTAATCGATGCAAGGAGATTGTAAAGAATGAAAATAAGTATCATTTGCTCATTTAATTTAATATATTTTCTTTAGAAATAAAATAATTATCAAATACTCATACTACTTAATCACATCAAAGTTAATTTTCAAGTAATCTAAATAGAAATATCTTTAATTGAGGTTCAAACTTAGATTTATGCAGCATAGCCAGCATTCACTTAGAATACAATAAACGAACAAAACTACTTTCAGTTATACATATGCTAGCAAGAATGCAAATAATTGTGTATTTCAATTGCAATAGAATTAGTAAAACGAATGAATCATGATTTTAATGAAAGATAAACAGCATATATTGATATAATGAGGTATTAAATAAGTTTTATAAATTCACATTCTAATTGCTCACTTAGATTTCTTAGATCCCTTAGTTTTATCTTCTTTTTCTTTAGCAGCTTTACTTTCTTTACCCTTTGCTTATTTAGTATCAGCAGCTTTAGCTTCTTTTTTAGCATCCTTAGATTCCTTAGTATCTTTTTCTTCTCTGGCTTCTCTGACAACGGGTTACTTGACTTAGACATTCATGACAAATTCAAACTTTCTTTAAAGTTCGGAATTAAAGAAGTCTCTAACATTAATACTATAAGTGCCGAAGCGCTAAATGTTTTCATCTAAAAAGACATTTTCATTCTTTAATTCAATAGAGAATCTATTTTAAACTTCTCTAATAATATCCTTTTTACTGATTTCTTCCTTCAACAAAGCAGGATTGGCAAAAGATGGAACTTTAAAGAATTCTAAATTAATATTATCAACTTTATTTTAGAAGTTAGTAAGGTCTCTATAATAACGAATTTTTTGATCGATATCAGCTTGTCTGATATTTGGGAACAAACGTTCTCTAACTCCTGGAAAATTATAAACAGCTAAATTTCTAGGAATCAATGCTTGACGAGCGTAACCTGGCTTGACATTAACGATCTATCCTTCAAAACCAACACTTGGAAAATCTTCCATCATAAGTACTTAAATATTTCTTCTGGTGAAAGTTCTAACTATCTTGTAAACTAGTGACATTCTACTATTTTATTTAACTAAATTTTTAACTAAATTTGATGAATATCTATGGAAGTTTCTTTCTACTTAATAAAGTCTGAAATTCTTCTTCTCTTTTTCTTTTCTTTCAAAATATATATGATTTTTGTTTGATTTGTCTTTGTGTCAAGGAGATCTATATTAATTTAATTAACAAATGCATTAAATTGCTTGCAAAATCAATGAAAAATTTAATTTATCAATGAGGGCTCTCTTTAAAGTATTGATTATAGTTTTTAATCAAATTAAACTAGCAGCTAAAAAGATATTTAAATATTTATTAATTGATTAAATGCAAGAAAATTTAACAAAATTAATCAATGCACTTATCATTATTAATATAATGTCAAAAGAAGATATTCTTTTTGATCTTTCCACTTAATAACAAATTGCATTTTTTTCTTGAAAAATCTTAATTTTTATATTTGAGGCAAAAACAATTTAAACACTGTCTTTATGATTTGATAATGCAAAACAAACAAAACAAAAGAAAACAAACAAACAAAGAAACAAATAATTAAGCTACTTAATTGCTTGTATTAATTTTTTTTTTTTTCATTATATTTAACATGACCTTTGCATAAATTAATTTATTTGTTTGTTTCTTTGTATCTTTCTTTCTTTGATTCTCATTACTCTACAAACAATATTAATTCATTTTATATAAATTCAAAGCGAAGAAAAAAAAGGAAAACATTTCCTAAAAGGACATTATTTTCAAATCAAAAATCCTCGCTAATTAGCAGATTCATTTACTTCCAAAATAGATATATATAATTAGTTAGTTTACAAGTATGTTTAAAGTGCTTTCCTCATTAACTAGAGCTGCTGTCGCTCTCCCTTCTATCAGAAATACAATCAATATAAGCAAAATGATTGGATTCTAAAGATAAATTATGCTCAATAATCTTAATTCTTTCTCCTTCAGTCAAACTGCAGCCGTAACCAACAAGAAAGGAAATATAATCGGTAGTTAATAAATTCCATTTGATAGATGGAGAATAGTTAGGGGAGACAAAGTTGTTGTCATTTCTGGAAAAGATTAAGGTAAATCTGGTACTGTTATTAGAGTCTACAGAAAGACCAATAGAGTTTTAGTTGAAGGTATCAATGTTAAACTAAAACGTGTAGCAGGTAATGCCCAAGATGAAAGCAAGGGATCCATTCATAAGAAAATTCACTCTATCCATGTCTCTAAGGTTTCATTAATTGACCCCGAAACTGGAAAGTCAACTAGAATAAGATTTGGTTATCTCGAAGATGGAAAGAAGGTTAGAATTTCTACAAAATCTGGATCTATTATTGAAAAACCCTTTGATCATGGTTGGAAAAGAGAAAATCGTAATAAAAATAAAGTAGACGGTATGCTTGATACTCCTGCTGAAAAAGTTTTACAAGTTACTTACAAAGGAGAAGACTTTGATACCATTAAAAGAGATTTTGAAAAGTTCATTCAAGATAAGGAAAGAAAGGAAAAGCTTCTCGTCTTCAAGGAGTGATTACTTTTACTTTCAGGTAGCTTGCTCGTTTGTTTGAATATACCATTTATTTAAATCCTCAGTAATCTTAAAAATGTATTTGTATTAGATATAATTTAACGAATGTATGTATGTATGTATTCATAATTCATTCATTACTATAATATATACTTTTAGAGCAATTATATCAACATTTTTAGCTATTTATTATAAATCATCTTTAAAATATATGTTTAAAAGCATTATATATATATATATTTAAACATTCATTAATACAACTCCTACTTGCTTGCTTCCTTGTTATCATATATTATTTTAATTAAAATTTATTTACGGCTACTTTTTAAGATTAATTTTATTAAAAAATTAAAGAAGCATCAACAGCTAATTAAAATTAAAATACTTTTTGAATTTCAAAATCATTTTAATTTCTTCAGAAATAAAATAAATTTAATTAAAATATTAAATATGAACCGAATTGTGATTAATTTACATCAAGTTAATATTTATTTCTTTATAGTTTTAAATAAAATATTGATACACATTAAATTTGATCTCTTTATCCAAATTTTGTAATTTTTAATTAAACATCTGAAAAATAATTTCAACCTCAATTATACTTTTGAAATTGAAAAATATTTTAAACATTAATTAAATACTTTATAATTAGTTTTAAATTGATTTTTAAACAGATTTAATTATATTACCTTATTTTTATTATTTAATTAATCTTATCATTTTTTGGATTAAGAGAACTTAGATATTTAAAAATTAGTTAATAAATTGAATTAAAAATGGTTTAGATTTTTTTTTAGAATAAATCTTTTTATTTATTTTTATTTCAAAAATACCACAAAATAGTAAATAATTTTTTAACACAAAATACTGTACTTTCTTTATATATTTATCAATTAAATGAGTTTATTTATCTATATTTTTAAAGAATAATTAATGTTAAATTTACTTATTTTAATTAACTTTAAGGGTAAATTAATGACATCTCTTAACCAAACCTTACTTTTACTAATATATCCAAAACCCAAGATTTAAATAACTATTTTTTTTCATAATATTTGATTGGTAACTGATTATCTTAAGCCAAAATTAATTTATTAAAATAAATAAACAAAACTAAAAAAATATATTTAAATAACCTTGCACTTAATAAAACCTTTAATTTTTATTTTAATTTTGAATAAATTTAGTTAAATTTTTTTAATAATGGATTGGATAAAAAGTAATTAAATGGGGTTTGAGTTATATATTATTGTTTTGGAATAAATTAATTTTACTATTTTACAAAATAGTAAAAATAATAAAAAATGATGAAATTGTTATTTTATATTTGCCAATAAATAAAATAAATAATATTATTTAATTAGAATTTAATCTTTGGTTTGAATTTATTATTATATATTAATACATTTTAAAAATAAAGTATAAAGCAAAACATGCATAGCTTATATAAATTGAGCTAATATTTTTCAATTTTCATTTTTTAAAACAGACTAGTATTTTGCAATAGCTTAAATAATGAAAACTTAGGTAATAGCTTCAGAAGACCAGTAAGGAAACCCATCTTTTGGAGCATTAAAACCAGTAAAGTTTTGAGGCACATCTTTAGTAAACCACTTAAGATTAAGTAATCTTTGGTATTCTTCATCTGGAATATAGCCTTTAACAACAGCTAATAAATCTTAATTTATTGCACTAAAATCTTGGTTTTATGGATCAACTGTTTGATTATTAGATAGATATCTAACTTCATTAAAAGGATAAAAAAATGGAAGAGAATCTAATCCTTTTACACTTCCAGAAAAGAAGGCATTATCGTAAGATGTATTTGGATCTGCATAGACACGAGAAATAAAATTAATTGCTTTATCTAATATTAGTTTTACTTTTATAGGAGTTTATAGAATCCATTTCCTTTGCTTTCTATTACTAGAGCTTGAAGTAAAGGTATCTAAAAGTGCGTTAGTCGCTGCTACAGTTGAGTATAGTCTGTCTTCATGTCTTGTAATGTTAGCATAATTTCCTAGAAAACTTTCCCAATAAACTTCTGAATCTGACTCATGAGCTAACTCTAATAGTTAATCAAGACCTTTTCCAAGCATAGCACTTTGTAAAGTTTAAAAACAAAATTCCATATCAGAATAAGGGAGGGTTCCATTGTTTCTTTCTTTCACAAAACGTAAAAAATGAACATTTCTGGCAACATAATAATAGAAATTATATTCAGATGGGTAATATGTAAGAGCTAAATCAACTCTATCCAAAACTATTCTAGACTCAATGCCATACTCTAATAACATGGTTGAGTTTCTATAAAGAGTACGAAGATCTTCATCTTATAAAAATAGTTCATCTGCTTCTTCTTTAGGAATTGTTGAAAGAACAGAATTAAGTCCAAATATAGCATTAGCGTTCACAGTAAGATCAACATTATTTGTATGGAAAGGTTAGCTCATTTAATATCCTATTTCGTTTTGTTAGTTAGTGAGCCATGTAGTAAATAAAGCAATCGTGGTATTTTAGTTTTTATCTAAAAAACCCTATTTAGAAAATAAAAAAATTTGATTGAAAAGTTTTTAATTAATTTTACATTTTTTTTTCAAATATTTTTCTTCTTTTTTAATAATTTTGATTGTTAGAAAAATAAAAAAATAGCAAGCACAAATAAATCAAATAAACACCTTTGTAAAAGATTAATTAATTAAAAAATTCAAAAGAAGTAAATTACCTTTAAGTAATAAAAAGTTCTAGGATCTATGTTATCTGATATATCTGTTCCATATTTAGACTTTTTGCAATAAAAGATAAAATTTAGTAGAAAATAAAAAATTTTAATACAAATTTTAAAATATTTTTATCATTTTTAAATGAAATCACTTAAAAAATATGATTGGTTTTATCATATTTTATAAAAAAAATTATTTTGACTTATGAAAAATTATATTTGATTAGATTTAATCAGATATTTTATGGAAAGAAAGAAATAAAATTAAAAAAATGGTTTTGTACTGTATGATTTGTGTCGAAAGGTCTGTAGGCATATTTCTTAACAACTTGATAAAAGGTTTTATAATCGTCGTTATATTAATCCCATTACGAAGAAAGCTTAGAGTATTTACCTTAAATATCTCTTAAAGTAGCACCTAAAGCTAAGTTACATCCACTGTCATCATTGTCAGAAGGTATCCTAAGGGCATTTACCATTTAAATCATTTCACTTGGCTTATAACCAAAAAATTCAACTATTTTTTAAATGAAGTTAGGCAACTTGTTGTATACATTCATAATCCCTTCTAAATTACGAGGTGAGCTTTACCATACTCCATCAACAGATATCTAAGTCCAAAAATTGTAGATAGGGACGTTTGAAGCATAATTTTTATCTTAGAATTTTAGAAGAGCTTCAATATTTTGTTCAATAGTTTCCATATCGAGTTCAAGATACCCTAACTCTGATGCTTCTATCAAACCTAAGAGGATAAAGTTAGTAACAAACATATTATTATCAACAACACCCATTTTTTTTCTGAATAAATGAGTAAAGTATGAATTCTTCTAGTCTATTAAGTTCAGCTTTATTTCAGAGTTATAAATTCCTTTTTAGGTTTCATGCTGATAAGGAAAAAGCTTAAAGCTCTAGTCAGTTGTAAACATATTTTTTTAGAGGTTTTGCTGAACATTTTTTATTATTTCATTTAGGTTTTCATTTTAATCTTCAAGTTTAACTTGTGTATAACCTGAGAAAACAAGAGTAAAAAATGTTAAAATTGCAATAAGTTTTTAACTCATCCCTTTCACAAAATAAATGTTTTTGATTTAATATAAAAATAATTATAATCAATTATGAATTTCAAACAAACAATTAGGTAAAGATAAATCCTCTCTGTGCTTAGGAGTTTTCATAAAATTAATCATAAATTTAGTTTTTAATTGATATATTTTGCAATTTCGGTATTTCGGTGGATTTTCCTAGTATGACTCATAATCACAAATTTAGAAATAAATTATAATTAACCAAAAAATAAAAAATATCAACATTTCTGGTAAATTTTATTATTAGCAAAATTTTTATGAATAATTATATCAAATGTAGAAGATTATGGTTTATTTATTACACTTAATTAATCTGACTGGTAAATAAGCAGTGGGAATTAATTGAAATTAATTAAATAGTTTTGTTTCATTAGCAACATAAAAAATAAATCATTAACTTATTTAAATTGGCTTAACAAAAATTGTATGGATTTTATTGACACTTATTAGTGTAAAATTAATAATCCATTCATGCATAAATAATTATTAATTTATTTACATAATCCTGTTCTGATTAAGAAAATTCTATTTTTTACTTAATTTCATTCTTATGTATACTCTAAAGTGTAAATTATATTAAAAATATTGTTTTAATTTTACAGAATTATCACATAAATTCATAATCAGAAAACATGAAAACATGTTTATAACCTAAATATGATTATAATTAAATAAACAACAATTATTTTATATATTTAATAAATATAACCATTTAAATTATTAATTCATTCATGATTACTGCCATATACTTAAGCTGTTTTAAGCATTATCTATTTAATTTAATTTCAGATTTAAATTTTCAAATTAAAAATTTGTTTATTAAAGTTATATTTACTATGAAATTATAGAAAATATTTATATCCAAGATTTTAAAGAAAACAATTAAACATAATCCTTCTTAAAATAAATACTCAATTTTTTAGTGGTCTAAAAGCCCATTTTTTACATATACTTAATTTATGACTTTTTATGCCTTATATAAAAATTTTATTTAATTCATAAATTTGTAGTAGATAAATTATTATTTTCTTTTAAAAATACATTAGACAAATAAGGATACATTTTTTATTATTTATGATCATATTTTAAATATACAATTTACTTTAATTTATTTGGAATTAATTTAAACTTTTTATTTTTGGAATTATTAAAATAAATTAAGTTTTTATAAAGTCTCTTTTATGTTTTGTTTTTCAAGATGGATTTTGTATTGGGTTTGCTTTTTGGGTGAATGAAGATTTCTTTTTTTGGTGTTGAGCCTTTATGCTTTGAGTTTTTTATTCTATAGCTTTTTCAAAAACTCTAAAGTCAGCAAATTTGTATCTGTCTGTCTTTTTACTTTAGGTCTTGGCTAGGTCCATGTTTTTGATAAATGAAAAGAACCTATTCATAATTTCTTTTTTTGTTTCCTTAGTAACTGTGCCTTTTTCAGATTTAGCTTATATTGCCAATTAAATTGACTCCAGCTTTTATTTTAGCTATCTATACCCATCCATTTTGTTAATTACATTTATGGCAGACTGCTATATATTTTACTTCTTTTACCTCTCTTGCTCTTGAACATTCTCCATTTCCATTAATAGTTATTGATGCTTTTCAATAGAGCTTTGTTCTTTTTCAAATTTTATCTTTTCATGAAATTAGTCTAATCTTGTTTTTTAATCATCATTTTGAGTAATTTATTCTTATATTTTAGAGCTGCCAAATTAATCAGATTTTAGCAGGTTTTCTTAATTTGCTTAGATAAAATCTACACCATCTATTTTAGTAATTACTTCTTCTTGCTTTTCTCTTTCCTCACTTTCAAGTTGACTGTAAAATGAGTTTGTATGAATAAAAGAATCTGCCTAAAAATCTTCTGTATAACATTTGGCGAAAGGCTAATTTTCAGTTGAGTTCTATATGTTTTTTGAATCTAAATTTAAGTCTTTTTGAATTAAGCTATTCGACATTATATTTGTGAATAAGGATTTTTTATTTGATGAGTAAGAGTATTTTATCTGCGGTAAAATAGTTTATTTACCATTAGATAAAGAATCTCTTAAACTTTTTAATTGAATTTGGTTAAATAATTATTGAGATTAAGCTTAAGGTTTTAATTCTAATATTGACTTAGTTTTAATTAAATTTTAATGTAATTTATTTATATTTTTATCTTCTAACTTAATAAATTCATTTTTTGTATTTCCTTGCTAAGCACTTTTGGAAATATATTTAAAAAATAGTTAAAAAATAGGTTCAATTTATTTTAAAAACAAAAAACTATTTCGAATTTTGAAAAAATAAATGACAAATCTTTTTAAAAGGATTTAAACGAATTCTAAATTTACTTCAAACTTAAAGAAAAGGTCCTCATTTATTATTTTTAATGATCAATTTGGTTTTATTCTTAAACTTTATTGCTGTCTGGAGCAATTTTACAGTTTTAGTCAATTTGTAGTAAGTAAGGATAATTTTAGTTTGAAGAGGTTTTTGCTTTTTTTAATTAGATTTCTAATTCCTTTTGCTTTGGAGAATTTATGTCTAGATTATTGCTTAAAGCGCCTGATCTTAAAGATAATTCTGAATATTGTTTCTTGAAGCTTAATGAATTTGACATATTTTCATTAAATCTTTGCTCTTTACCCTCAATTTAATTTGAATTAATTAAATTTAAAGCAAAAGATGTTGAGTTATCAAGTTTTCTTTATTTTTCATCAACCAAAATGGATTAATTTGTATTAATTATTTATTTTGACAGATTAATTTAGCTAAGTTAACTTGTATTTTGATAATTTACAGATGAGTTTAAAAAGGATGACTATTGTTTTAGCTAATCTTGTTAATTAAGAAACAAGCTTTAACTTTCTTTGACATTCATTTTATTGTTATTTAGTCCTCTAGAATTAAGCATTATACTTTATAAAACACTAGGGAGCTTAACAGATGTATTTTTTGTATAATGAAGAATTTTGTCATAAAATTGCTTATCATAAGAATTTTGTAAAAGTAAATGAGAGTTTTGCTCATTCATATCCTTAAATTTTTCATCATGCTATTCATACAACTAGCTATGAATCTTTCTGTCAGTAATTAATCTTTTTTTCAAGAAACTTTTTTGATGGTAATAAACTTTTCTAATAAAATCCTAAAATATATTAATTCAAATAAAAGTTATAATTAAGCAATTTAGATTACATTCGATGTTATAGCATAGAGCTCTCCCTAACTACTGATGCATTTAATAGTATATTGCCTAGAAGTCTTCTAAAGTATCTCCATGTGGCCAAAAAATTAGCCTGTGGACAATATAGAAATCTTATTTTAAATAACAAATCAATTATTAAATAATTTAAATTAAATTTACAGCTATTTCTTTCTGAATCCTGCCATGATAATTGCGAAAGCTTAAAGGCATTTAAACGTTTTCATAGTATTAAACATCTTTTTTGTCTTTAATTTATTGAGATTTTATAACCTTTTATAGTAATCTTGAATATTTCATATTTGTGTTAACTTTTTTACCTAAAATTCTCCTGATTTAATTATGTAGAAGAAATCAGATGTATCATTCTCTTTATATACTACATGGTCTCTCTTCATTTATTTATTTTAACAATATAAAAATATTGTTCTCAGTTCATTTTCGTCTAAACCTTCAAACAGTCTACATTTTGAAAAGTTAGCTATATTTTAATCTAGCTTACCCTGCTCTTTGTCCTCTTAATGGTTGTTGAGTAAAAAATATTTTAATAAGATTTATTGCTAATTACTAAAATTTATTCTTACTTAAAATGTTTTAAAAATCTTCTTTTACTAAGTAAGCATAATATGTTAACTCTTTACTGATGATAGTTGCTGCTCTTAGAGAGCCTTTTGAACCTATTTGTACATATATATATTAAATCCCTTGTAGTTTTATATTTTACTCATTAATATATAATTTTTGTACCTTTTAATAAAGCTAACTCTCCAAAAGAATCTCCTGTCTTTAGCACTTTGACTTCTTATAAAATTGGTTGAAGCAAAACCTTTTCTTCAAAATCGTCATTTTTTTTCTCTAAAGTATCTATATGAATTTCATTGTGATAAGAAAGTCTATGTTCAGTTGAATTTCTATGTAAGTTATTCATAACCATTAGCTTATTTGTGGCCTTTTAAAAGATGTTTTAACTTTTTTCTTTATGATTTTAATTTTGGGAAATTTAGAGCTTATTATAATCCACAGAAAATTCCTCTTTTTTTTAGCTCTCTTCTATAGTTGTATATGTTTTAATGTTTACTCCAACACTACCTTTCATTATTATGTAAAAAGCATCTCCTATATCACCTATTTAGATTTATAATAAATTTACTTTCTTTTACAAATTTTAATTCTACCTTGCTTGAACAATGTTTATCCAGGTTAAGTACATTTATATCTTAAACAAGAACAGCAAATTTCAGCGGTTTCTTTTCCATAATCTTAAGCTAGTTCTTTAAAAAATTTTATTTACATCATAACTCTATATATCATATAATTTTCATGGTTAGTCCTCTTATTTGGTATTTTCTTCAAATAATTGAGTGCTAGCTTTATTTTAATTGATTACTTTAAAAGCATTAGAAATATTCAATTATTTTACATCAAAATCATTAGCAGTTTAGTCTATTTGAAACTTAACAGGGGAGATAGTAGGCGACTCACTACCATCATAGATTTTACTCATATATTTTATTTTATCCTAAAAACTATAGAAGTAGAATTTTGGTTTTTTATAGTAAATAATTTAATTGTTAAATTTAATATTTTAATTGAAGAAGGTTATTAATTTTTAGTATTATTAATTTTTATTAATTTACCTCATTCATCATCTCCCTCCAAAAAACAAATATAATAAAAAATATCATAAAACTTTTTATCAAATTTTAATGTATGTCGTTGTTGTTAAATTATAATATTTTAAATCAAGAAATAAATTAACTCAATCAATATTTTAATACATTTAGATTAGGACTCATTTTTCATTGTTTGAAAAGAAAAATTAAATTTAGAATTTGATTGATTAAATACACTTAAAGTTACGATAAATTTGAGTTAAATAATCTGCCTTATAATAAAATATTAAGCAATCAATTTTGATTATTTTAAAACCATTAAGTTTTATTAAAAAAATTAAATGGAAAAAAATTAAAATATGTTCATATATTTTTGTTAAAATAATTTGAAAGACAACATAAAAAAACTGCATTGAATATTTTTAGACATAATTGATTATTAAAATAAAAAATTATTTTTTTTCAAAACTTTTCATTTTCATCAATTACTATTGCTTTTTCTTAATTATTTTATTGTATATTGCTAGAATTTTGACCTTAAAAATGGCTTTATAATAAATTAAGAACATTAAATTAATCTAATTTTTTTGCTTTATCGAAGCTATTTTCCCCATTTTTATCTGTAAGATATGGATCTGCTCCTTGCTCTATCAAATCGGATACCATTTATTATCTACCAAGTGCACATGCTTTCATCAAAGGAGTCCATTGATTTTTATCTCTTTTATTTACATCAGCTAATATCATTAAAAGATAAGTAGAAATATAAAAAGTACTTCAGGTTAAAAAAATAGATAGATAAAAAAATGTAAATCATTTTGTAAAAATAATAAGTCAAAAATAAAATACCATGAAAAATAAGACATAGCTTGAAAATTTCTTTTCTATTAGTAACCACTGACTCGTGAAGAAAAGTATGCCCAGATTAAGTAATACAGATATCATCAGGATGTAACTAATTTGAAGAAAATAAATCTTTTATTGTACGCAATTTATTTTCTCTAACAATCCTCCAATATTGAGAATCCTAATTAAGGCATGTATAAAATCAATTTAAAACATATGTAGCAGATAAATTTTACGATAGGATCTTCTTTAATATCGAAATTTGGTAAAAATATTTCCTTAAAGCTTTCTATCATTTAATATTTAAATATAAATTAAAAGTAAAATTACTGTTTTTTGAAAAAATTTACCTTTAATTATTTGAAATAATTTCATTTTTTGATAAAAGATCTGTTTAAAATAATTTTTCTTGGCTAAAATTTTGTTTGAGTTGATATTTTAAGCACTATTTATTTATAAAATTTAAAGTGGTGATATAAAAAAACAAATATATTTATTTAATATTTTTAGATTTCTAAAAGTTTCTAATAATTTTCTAAAGATATCGTTTCTTAGTTAAATTATTGATAAACATTTGCAATATAAAAGAAAAGAATATTTCAACAAAAACAAAAAATTATTTTTGAAATTATTTTATGATAATTAATACCTTAATCTTTTTCATTAATAAATATTTCCAAGTAATAAACAATATAATCTAAAATTTTATGACATTCTAGTAGAATTTTTTTAAGAAGAAAAAACAAAAATAATTATTTTTACTTTTATTTTTACTTTCATAGAGCAAATAGTATTTCTAAAAATAAATAAATATTTTAATTTTATGATAAATTATATTAAAATAATAAAAAAATATAAAACTAAATAAAACTTATAATCAATCATTTAATAATTATCTATTTAAATTTTTTATTTCATTTTTAAAGAGTAATGCATTTCTAAAATAAAAGTATTATTTAATTTTATGAATACTTGATAAATGCACAAAGAATATAACTAAAAGCCAAATTTTTAATGAACATTTAGTATTTATGAAGAAAAAAATAGTTTAGTTTAATGTCAATTTCATTAAAATAATAAATATATTTTATAGATTAAAAATCTTACATTTTTAAAACAATTAATTCTTTTATAAGTATAAACGATTTAGCTAAAATTATTTATTTTATTTTTAATTAGCAATTAGTGTAATATAAAAAAATATTTTGGTTTTAAATTAAAGTTATCATAAACAACATTAGTTTTATATTAATTTTAAATTTTCTTTAAATTTTTATTAAATTAACCAAGACATTAATTGATTTTGAAAATAAAACAATCTTTAGAATTCAGAATTTGTTAAAGCTCTCAAAGGTATTTAATATATAGACTTATTTATTACAATTCAATAAAACCACATTTATTAATGATAATCGATTTCTTTGTTTTATGAAGTAGTTGATTTAAGCATTTAATTTAAATGTCTGAACTAAAAATTATTTACAAAATAAAATTGATAGTAATATGAGAATATTTATTAAAAATTAAACAAAATCATATTATTCAAAATCAAATTTTAAATTGATATTAGGAATTCTTTATTTGTTTTGATATTTTGATTTTAAATGAAAAGAATAAACATGTAAATTTTTGAAAATAAATTTTGAAATGAATTATTCAACTCAAAATAAATAATTATGAATGGATAGGCTCTGGATACTTAAGTATTAAAATTTGCAGAACACAAAATTTAATTAAAATTCTATGAATTAAGTTGATAATTTTAATGGAATTAAATACAAATATTACTATTTGCCTGTCTGCCTACCTATACAAAATATATCAATAAATAAAGCTAATTTTTCATATTAAACTTTAAATTCTGCTATTTGAATTATTAACGAACTAAAAAAGATTTACAACCTTTATTTTGAAAATATAGATAAATAGATAGATATATCAAATTTAGTGTTTTTTAATTAAAATGAAAAACAGCAAATAACAACTTAAAGACCTTGTGGAGGAATAGCGAATGGCTGAAGTTAAAGATAGGCCACAGATTTTATAAAAGTCTAAGCAAATTATGGAGTAGAATAGGTTAAGTGAAATACCTGCTTATGCAAGGTTATATTACTTGCATAAAAAAGATGGAGCAGGAAAGGAAAATATTGATCATAGTAACTAAAGTGGGAGTCTTTATAGAGGAATTATGTCTTTTATTACAAATGTTGCTAATCCTTAGGAGAAGTATTATAAAAGCAAGGATAATTATGAGCAAATTAGAAATTAAATTAGAGAAAGAGAGTCAAAAGAAAATACTTTCAAACCAGCAATTCACTAAAAATCTAAAAGTCTTGTTCGAAATGAGAAAGTCGAAGTAATTTTATACAAAGATGCTAAGCGCCGCTAAGAAAAACAAAGAAAGGAATCCAAGAAACGCTCTCATTCTTGCAATTCTGGTAAGATTTCTTAAATGAGCGAGATTATTTTGGTTCATAAGTTCACTAAAGAGTTCTATTAAGTGTGTTAACAATTGAATCTTTAAGATAAAGATAGCTTTGAATTAAATAATGTATTTGAGCTTCTAATCAAGCTTAGGTTTATCAAATATTACTACGAATAAGATGGTCCTGTTATCGAAAACGAAAAGCGCTTAGTTTACCTTCTTTGGTCTTTGATTGGAGGAGAAAAATTTGGGAAAATCAAGAAAGAGAATTTAGTCATATTTTTACTTTGCGTTTTAGGATTAGGTCTAAATAGGAAAGTTAATGATAAAGAAATTGAATTGATAATGAAAAATAATTTACAATAAATGATTGAAAATAACTAAAATTATTAAGGTAACTTTTCTGGGTTAGCAAGTTAACTATTTAATTACAGTAACATTTAGAATAACCCATCTTAAAGAATTTAAACAGAACCTAATGGTGCAAATAGGATGAATGGAGATGAGCATTATAATCCTTAGAGTCCTACACCTCATAAACTAATTACTGCAGCATAACAAATAAATAGTGCATGCTATGATGTTAGCAGTAGTAATTCGAAATCAAACAATCCTAATTTGAGCAATCCTTTTTTCGCTACATTCTAAAATCTCTTTAATTAGAATACAAATAATCTTCACCCAACTATTGGATCTTGCAATTCAGTAATCAAAACAAAAACTTCATTAGACGTAAATAAAGATGCAAACAGTCATACTAACGTTAGTTTCTAAGTCCTTGGGGGTGGTGGAAAGCACTCGCTTTCAAGTTAAAAATTATCTTAGGCAGGGAATACAATCGAACAATTCAGGATACAAGAAATGCCTGAAGCAGAAAATGAAAATTAAAAATAAAATACTAACTAAGGTTCAGAGAAAAAGAATGGTTTTAGTACACATTCAAATATTTTTAACCATGAGATTAGTAAATCAATATATAACATTCAACTAGGATATTTCGAAGAAGAATCCAATTTATGGATATTAGGTTTGGATGATAAAAGAGTTATTCACTAAGCATTTGAAGTTCTTTACCGTAATAGACTTGCTTATGAAGAGTTAAAAAATAATAAATATGATTGGGAGTATTCTTTCTAGCCATAACTTACCACAAATAGTATTTAATTAGCTAATAGATAGAGAGAGAAAGTTCTCACTGAAGCAGCACATCTCTTAGAGACTTAGTAAATTAAAATGAAAATACCAGAAGATGGCAAAATTTGTCATCAACAGCTCTTGGTATTACAAAAAATGGCAAACGATCTCAATATTAAAAAGAAAAAGGAAGTCTTAGATTAGCAGTAGCTTTAAGAATGTAGTTTTTATCCTTAAATTAACACAATGAAGATGAATACATTACCTGATATTGGATAACCAGAAAAGGGAACCTATTAAAACACTAACATATATGATTTAGCTTCAGCTGTATTAGGGACCGATAATTAAATTAACTCAAGACCTCGCTTAACAACTGTTTAATCAAGTGATAGAGGAGTAAAAAAAACAGAAGAACTCTATCAAATGCCTAATCCTAAATAGCATAGAAGAGATAAAACTAGAGAAGAAATTGAATATGAAAAGGTTTGTGATGAATGTACATTCCATCCAGAAATAACAGTAAATTTGTTTTTTGTTTTTGAACTATAAAGAAACTAATTTTTCATTTAAAATGTTAGAAAAAAAAGAGAGTTTACAAACAAGAGTAACTTTATGCTAAAAATATTGATAAAACTATTGACAGGTTAAGGAATGCGTATAAAGAAAGAGAATAGATAACAATAGCAAAGAAAAAAGGTCATACAAGACATTCCCTTGGTGGTATAAGTGATTTTAAGCCAGAGAGCACTAAGCATTCCAAAATGTCAAATAAAAATAGTGTAAGTAATCTAAGTCATCTAAGATCACCTTCAAACTTGATTAGTTAAACTAACAATAAGCCTCCAATCCCTTCATCAACTTCAAATAGAAACATATAGAAAAATTTAAATAATTTAAGTGGATAATTTTAATTTGAATTACAAGGCAATAATTAATTTGGTAACTCTGACTCATTTAAACAAAGTAATAGCAGTAATAATTTAAATAGGCAATACAATGAGAATCATCAAAACTATAGTAATAACAGTAGCTTTAATTAAAGAGTTCAGAACAATTTCTTCCAAGATAAAAAAATAGCTAATAAATCTGATCAAAATTAGAGAGTCAACATGTAAATGGAGTAATATTAGGAATAGTAATTGCAATAAACTTAACATTAGCAAATTTAATTTTCAAATTAATAACAATAATTAAATTAAGCACTAAACTTATAATAGCAAATTTAGGATTAATAATAAATATAAGAAAACAAGCAACAATAATAATTTTAAAAGTAAATCCAATAATAGCAGCAACAACAACAATAATATATTTAGCAATAATAGTAATTCTAATAAATACAGTAATATAATTCTTCAGAAAGTTCAAGTAACTCTTAGAAGAATAACTAGTATTCCTCTTATAGCAGTAGTGAGAGCTAATCTAATAATAGAAATTATTATCAGCAGGCATAGCTTTCGCCAGTAAATAATTCTAGTACTCCAAATATTTTCTAACAAAAATAAATAGCTGATTCTTAGCAACCATAATCCAGCTAGGCTATGAATATTTAAGAACTTTATGTATAAAGCCAGTCTTAGTAATAATCTCAATAAAAATTAAAAAACCCTTCTTAGACAACAAGCTAATAATCTAATAATTCAATTTCCTAGGAGCCATCTTCTGTAAACTAAACTTATCAAGATAGAGTTAATAGCACTGGTAACTAAAATTAAAATTAATTAATTCCAGATTAATCTTTTTCATAAACACCCAACAAAAGTGCTACTTCAAGTTTGTCATTACGTAAATAAGTTTTTACATGATATATTTTTTTAATTTTTTGTGTGATTTCTTTGAAATAATTTTTTAAATTTAAAATTAGATGGTAAATCAGAAGAAAAAGTTCCTCTCCTTTTTGTTGATGTTAACCTTGGTCTTGGTAGAATCGAAAGAATTGTAGTTTATGAAGGAGATAAGTCAGAGGATTTAGCTAACAAGTTTGCATAAGTTCATAGTAAGAATTCTTTAAAAAAATAATAAAGTGTTAATTTAAATAAATAATTAAATAGATTTAGATAATGTAACCAAACAAAAGTTCAAAGAATTATTAGATAATTAAATAGCTGGTTTACTGAGCAGGATTGATGAAGAAGAAATGCTCAGCTATGAAAGCGAATCATAAAACCATTCTGCTATCCATTAACATCATTATTATTTCTAAAATTACAATAGTAATGGATCAAATTACCAAATGAGACAATCTTCCTCTTTGTAGAATACATAAAATTAAAACCAAAATAACTCATAGCACATTTGATGAAATATTTAATTTTGCTCACAAAACAATTCTGTTGAATTAAAAATTTTTAAATTATATAAAAAACTAAATAAAAATAAATTTTAATATAAAATATAGTTAATAATAATTAAAATAGCTTGATTGTAGATATTATATTTAATTAATCACTTTTTATAAATTTTGTAACGAAATTTAAAATCTTTGGTATTTAGAATCTATATATATGAAAATCGATGATTTTAATAACAATAAGAGTTTGCATAGTCCTACCTGAGAGGGCAGATTTTATCATTTACTTTCAAATATTTTACAAAAGAAATCTGTTTCCATTTTTGAAAATTTGAAATTGAAATTTTTTTATTTTGATAGTTTTTTAGTCGTTTATTTAAATGTTCTTTGCGATACAACAGAAAATATTTTACCAAATTAAAAATTATTTGCTTTTTTAAAATTTAAATTATGTTTTATCAATTTTAATTTTATAATTTTTAAAATTTATTAAATTATTTAATTTAAATTTTTTCAATTTTTGATTAACTTTAAAAGAAATATAGATGAAAAATAATTTTGAAATATTTTAGAATTAGAGATAGTTTAAATTTTAATAATCTATGAAGAAAAGATACTATTATTTTATCGTATTAAAACCATTTACATAATAGTATTTAGAAAATTTAACAAATATCTATCTGTCTGTATATCTAAAAATATGAAATAGAGAGAACTTTGAGAAATCTAACAATAACAAAAATGAATGATTAATTGATTAAATGAAAGCAAAATGTATTGTATTTAATAAGAATAGTTAATAAGAGTATCTTATATTTATGCATGCGCATAGTCAGGAATAAGCCAGAAGAAATAAAGGAATAATAAATTAAGAAAGCTATCTATCTAAAATCTATTTAATTAAATGCTTTCATTTTATCTAAAAAATAAAGTAAATAAATTAATATATATTGTTTTTAGTTTCAATAAAAAGAGAAACAAATAAAGAAAGAGAAGTATATAAATAGATAGATTCATATTAGCAAAATGATTGCTCGTAATTTGATTAAGAGAAGTTTATATTATATTCCTAGAGCTGGATTTGGCGGTGGTGATATTAGACATAAATTCAGTAACGAAATTACTGATGAAGATTATGATTATTAAAGAGCTATGCACGTTAAGCCTCCCAAAGAAGAAAATCTTTTTTAACTCACTAACATCTTATCTAGTGTCCCTATGTAAATAATTTAGTTATAATAGCATCTATTTGAATCTCTTAGATATTTTGAAGCAAGACAGCAAAGTTAATTAGTATTTAAATAAAATATGAATGGAGCTTATATAAAAAATATATTTCCATCTATTATGATAATAATATAATATGAAATATTTTAAATCTCTATTGCTTCATTTTTTAAATGAAAATCTTGCATTACATATTTGATCAATCATATGAATTATAAATTTAATTACAAGAAAAAAATTTTTTTGTAAAATTAGATTTAAGACCCGCTGCTTCATAGACTTAATTTCAAGAAATTTAGATTCAAATAGTGCAGCAAGCACTTCTGACTTTGTTGCTCCTCCTAGAGTCCATGAAAACAGCTTCTTTGTTTATCACTCCAGAGAACTTGGCAACGTTATTCGTAAATACAGATCTCTCGAATCAATCGTTTTACCTGGTGCCCTTCTCACCTTTACTTATCCTTTATTCGCTGCTTTTGTTGCACTTCCTTCCTACTATTTCTTGTTCAATGTAATTAATAATAAATATGAATTAATTTATATAACAAAAGCTTTAGATTAGTACAATTTTTAGTATTTCGCAACATGATACTAATGATTAAGAATTTATAATGAGACTAAATATTTAGAAAATTAAATCAAGGAATATACTATGCAAAATGTTATTTGTCTTTGTTTTTGAGATTAGTTAGCTCATATAAAACAATTCATATATGATAAAAAACCCCTTAATTTGTAAGCATTAGAGTAGCATTTAGAGTTACAGATAGATTGATTTTATTGTGAAGCGAACAAAAAGATATGATATTTATTTATTTAAGAGCAAAAGAATATTTTTGATATGAATTTTAAATTCAGCTTATAAAGAAATATTATAAAATATGCATAGAGATTGAATGTAATATGATAATAATAATATCTATTTTATTTTATAGGCAAAAATCTATGAAATGTCCAGAAGATTTGTTGTCAGAATGGATGTCCTCCCTCACCTCGAAATGATTAGTGTCTAAAGAGTTGGTGCCTTTGGTATGCTTTATACTAAGCTTCATAGAATTCAAGATCTTGAATACATTCCTTTTGATTCAGTTAAAGAATAAGGTATTGCTTTACATTTGAGAGAAAGATTTTGGATGCAATTTTTAATTTTTCTTAACTAAACATTTTTTAAAATATTTATAATGCTATTAAAATATAGAAAATTACTTGTGGGCTATTGGTGGTCACGGTGTTGATAATTAGTTAATTTTTAAAGATAGATCTACTGGTGAATACTTTTATTTCGAAAGATAAGGTGTCTGGGATGCTAAGGGTCTTAACCATCCTCTTCTTAACTGAAATGTAATCAACTGAGTGAATAAAGGAATGAATATTTCTTAAATAATTAATTTATAGTTTACCTTGTCAGTTCTTTCATTTGTTTGTTGATTAAACGCCTTAGCAAATATTAACAAAACATAATTAATACCAACAAATAAATGATATGTAAATTGAATGAGAGTCTATCTTTTTTCAAAAGTATTATTTCCTAACAGTATTTGTGTGTATCTTTCTGTCTTTAACACAATATTCTACTCTTAATTTGTAATTCAATTCAAACAATCTCTCTAAAATGTTTATTTTATTACTAATCATTAAAAAATTTATCAATAAAAAACTAACTCTGCATTTAAATTTTAAAAACTTTCAAATTACTTCAAAAAAAAATTAGAAAAAAATGAATTTCTTCAAATATTAAATTTACATTTGTGAGCTCAATTTCTCAAAAAAAATTCGTCAGCTGCAGGATTCGAACCTGCGCGGGTAAACCCAATGGATTTCAAGTCCACCTCCTTAACCACTCGGACAAACTGACTCAACT
>JH720106.1:3562-106120 GCA_000231845.2 Tetrahymena malaccensis 436 | reverse complement strand
TCAGCTGCAGGATTCGAACCTGCGCGGGTAAACCCAATGGATTTCAAGTCCACCTCCTTAACCACTCGGACAAACTGACTCAACTGATAGAAATACAATTATTTTTAAAATCCATATTTAAATAAAATTTTTATGAATAAATAAAAATCCAATCTAAATTTCACAATAAAAATAAATATTTTTACAATGTTAAATGTATTATTTAATATTATAATGAATAATTATTCTCCTTATATGAAAATTTTATCTTGAAAAATTTACTTTGAACAAATTTTAATATTGATATTGAACTAAAACTATTTATCAAAATAAATTAATTATTATTTTTTATTTTTTTTAAAAATTATCTGTCAAAATCATACTAAAAAATAAAAAATTCGTCAGCTGCAGGATTCGAACCTGCGCGGGTAAACCCAATGGATTTCAAGTCCACCTCCTTAACCACTCGGACAAACTGACTTATATGTCAGATATCCTTTAAATTTTCATGAATTTATGTTGATCAAGATAAATTTAAAAAGGAGATGATTATGATTTCTAAATCAAAAGATCGATAATTTAATCATTTAATGGAAAGGATTTAAAATTTAAAAAATATAATTATAAAAATGGTATTAAAAAGAGAATAATTATTATAAGTGATAAATACTAAATATAAATTATATGAAACATTAAATTAAATTTATATTATTATTTTTCAAATTCAAAAATTATTTTATTGATTTTTTTGTTAAGGAGTTTCTTCGAAATATGAGTAATTTATTAAAAGAGCTGTAGCAGTAAGCAAAGCTTTATCTTCTACAGAGGCGTTTGGTGGGAAGACAACTGAGAAGTTGTCTAAATTAGTAAAGCAAGATTTGAGGCATCCTGGGCTTCTCTAAATTAATAAAAAATAATAGTTTAATATCTTAGCCTTACAAATTTTTGGAATAACAAAGAAAGTTAAAAGCTTATTTATTATTTGTTGAAAGATAAAAATATATCTCTTAATTAAAAGCAAGCATTGCCTACTCTTACACTTTTAATTTTAGCTAACATGCTTTTTATTTTAAAATGTAAAAATTATAAATATCACCTTGATAAGTTATGATAAGACAGTACCATCAGGACTTTTCACATCAAAGTAAACTGTTTGGCAGGATTCACAAGGCCATGCACGACATAAAAAACCACATTAACAACATGAACCTTCAACTATATATTTCAAGTTATTAGCTCTATCATAAACGTGAACTCCTAAATCACAACAATAAAAGGGATTTACAACTTTTCCTGCATAAAAATTTTAACCATTGTCAACGACATTTACTTCAACTTCAGGTCTTTTTATATATATTATAAATATTTTTAATCTTTTAACTCTCAAAAAGTCATTCATTAATTTTAAAGAAATACTTAAATGAGTTTTTACCTATTAAAGCAAAGGCAGGTGCATCTGAAGCTTCTATGCATTTATAAGAATGGGCCACTATTATAGCTATTAACCTGAATATCATATGCTCTGCAGTTAGCTCTAATTTTTTTAAAATGAAATATTAATGCCTGATTCAATAAATAATTGCTTAATTATTAAATATTTATTGAAATATATTATAAATCAAGCTATCAATCATTACGGTAAGCAAATTCTTTAGCAGCATTCTGAATGTTCTTTGCTTTAGAATAAGGGAATTTCACCTGCTTAATTACCATTTACATCAGCTGGGAAAACTTAAAAATTCTATTTTTTAGAATAAATTACTTTTAAACTATTCTAAGCTGCAAGCAATTTTTAGCTAAATAAATTAATTAAAAATATTACGCAGGGCATATTAATACCACAAATAACTTCTAGGGGTTGTAAGTCTTCTTTAAGGAAAACACCAGGAAGGTTTTAGAACTTTTAGAACCCATTCATCATCAAGAATTAGTAGGAGTCAGTTCCATTTTAATTAGGAGCAAGAGGATTGTACATTTTTAGATATATTGAAGTTTATTTTAGTTAAGTTAAGATAATTATTAATTAATAAATTTGGTAAAGAGTGAGGTGATACTTAAAGATATATTAATCAATTTTTAATTAACTATTTTAAGTTTTTGCGCTTTCTAATTTTATAAGTAGAAAAAATTAAGGAAGATTATTCATTTTGTGATTGTGTTTGATCAAAATTTTTTTTAGATAAGGTAGTATTAATTTTTTCTGGTCAAATGTTAATGTAAAGTAATTATTTTGATATTAAAAAATGTAATCATATTTATTCCAATAAATTATGTTGAATATAATAAAAGTAATCAATAAATTTACATAATTGTAAATTTACTTCATTTTTATGTTTTTGAGTAAGAAGAGCATAAGTTTGAAAATACATAACTTTTTTCTAAAAAGTTTGTATAAATTAACAATAAAAACATCATCTGTTTAATGAGATAAAAGTGTTTTAAGATGAAAACTACCATAATTTAAGAAATTCCTTTATATCTTACTCTAAATATTACATGCAAAATTTTAAGTAGATATTTGGATAAAAATATTGAATAGACAAAGTAATAAAGTTTAAAGCAATTTAAATGTTATCTCCATTCTAATCTAATAAAATTAAATAAGGAATATTTGGTATAAAAGGAAATACCAAATAAAAATTAATTTTTTCAAAAAAATTGAGAAAAATACTTCTTAAATATTTTAAGCAACAACTTCAAATATTTATTTGCAATAATCTTTCCTAAATTAAGTTCTTATTATAAAAGAAATTTAATTTATCCTTTCAATAAACAATAAGCTAAGATATTTGGTGAAGTAAATTAAATTTTAGAGTAAAAAAATAAAAGAAATGATTTTATTGTCTTTAACAAATAAAATAAAAATCTATTGTATTTTATTAAATATTGAAAACATTAAATAATTCTTCACTAATAACCATATTTTAAACTATAAATAAATGATGTATAATTATTTACATCTTAAGAATTTAAATTTTTTTTTATTTGGGCAACCTTTAATAATACTAATCAAGATATTTAAAATCCTAAATAAGTAGCTTTTACTAATGTTAAATTTAAGAAAAAAGAATAAAATATTTAAATATGCTATTAATTTTTATTAGTCTAATTATCAGAAATATTATAATTAATTTTATTTAATCAAAGTGAGAAAAATGCTTGTTAAGTATTTTAAACAACAATTTCTAACATATATTTATAATAAATAATCATTGCTAAATTATGATCCTTTTTTTTGATGAATTTATTTTATTCTAATAATCAAAAATAAGATTTTTAGTTAAAAAAAATTGAAATAAATAGTTACTAGTAAAGCAAATTATTTATTTAATAACAAAAATAAAATAAAAATACATTGAAATTATTTTAAAAATTTGAAAAACATCAAAATAATTTTTCTTAAATATTATTTTTTTAAAATTTAAATGTTTTAAATTAATCTTTGTTAAATTTTAAGAAACTAAATTTTTTTTTATTTGTGCCACCATTAATCATGCAAAAAATGATTGTAATTCCAAATAAAAAAACATTAATTAATATTAAATTTAAGAAAATAAGATATTTATAATAATAAATTATTATTTTTATGAATAAAATTAAATCAGAAAATGTTAAGAGATTTGTTGCAATTTATAAAAAGTATTAAAATAAATAAAATAATATTTTTTTGGTAGAAACAAAATTATTTTTATCCGTTTTAAATTTTACATTTGCAAAAATTTAAAATTAGTAGAATCAAATAGAATAAATAATATTTTTAAGCATTTCCACACTTAATGGCTTTTATTATGTAAATTTAGTTATCTTTGTTTTGTTATCTCTTAATTCATTAAAAAGAAATCAATCAATTATTTCATACTTAATTTAAAGTATTTGTTATCGTTTTTAGTGATTAATTTACTAATTAATCAAAGGTTTAAGGATTTATACAAATCACTTTTCTTTGATATTAAAAATTAATAGCAAAAACGAAAAAGTTTTTAGATTAGAAATATATTGTAATGAGATTTAGTGCTATTTTACTTTTAGGGATTTTAATTGGGACTGCTATTGCAGTGACAATGAAAACAAAATTAAATTCTCCTTAAGCAAAGGCTATTGAAAATTTGAGAAATGCTAAGCATTCTTGGAGTAAACTTGTTTTAAATTTAGCTGAATTGCATATGATGATGACAGATTCTAGTTTTGATGAATTGGAATAAGTATTAAATGACTTAATATAAGATCTAAGTGATAAGTCTTAAAGATATCAAAACAATTTTAATGAAGAAACATCAGCTCATAATGAAGCAGTTAGCCGCTTTAATTCAGAAATTTCTTCTGCAAATAGTGATATAGCTTCTACAACATCTTTATTAAACGATGTTTTATATCCAAAGAAGCATGATCTTGAAATAACAATAGCAAGCTAAGAACAAGATATTGATGATTCATAATCATATATTGATAAAATTACAAGTGATAGAGATGAGGTAAATTTAACAAAAATTTCTAACAAACATAAAAGAGTATTATTTTTGATGCATAAAAATAAAAACGACATTAAATTTATAATTTGATCAAAATTTCTTAAAAAGATTATAAAATGTTAAATTAACCAACATAAAAATGAAAATTTTCACTTTAATAATAAATATTTTTTAATAGATAAATCTTTTTAAAGGATTTTTTGTTTATTTTGAATGCTAAAAGATTTTATTTTTCAATAAAATATTAAATACTCCATCAATTAAACCTTGATTTCAATTTTACTTGGAATGCAGTTACCCAACAATAAACGTGCCTTTGAATTAAAATAACATTTTTGCTTCATATCAACAAATTAATTCTCATAACTATTTGAAAAAAAATGAATTATTAAACATTGCATGATATTTGAAAATACATGTGCCCTTTAATTTTAATATAAATAGTCTCATAATAAATGGGTTTAAAGAGTTGATGACCATAATTCGGCAGTAACAGCAATAGATGATGCAGAAAAAATTCTAAATTAACTTTTGTATGGTGATCCAGTTTCTATGATTTAGGTTTAAGCATCAAAAAATGCTTTGATAAAAATTGAAAAGCAGCTTAGTAAGCAAATAGATTCCTCTTTAGCTAAGGCTCTAGTTGATTTAGCCACAAAAGAGTATGCTAACTAAGAAACTGTTCGTAAAGTATTAGATATGCTTGAATAGATCAAAAGTAGTATTTAAAGTTCCCTTATAAGTGAAAATTCTAATGAAAATAGAGAATAATCTGATTTTGAAAAGAACTTAGAAATAACTAATGAGCACATTTATAATGTCTCTAACTCTCTTGCTACTAATAAGAACGATTTAGATAATACTAATAATACCATATAGCAGAATGAAGCTTTTCTAGCTTTAAGAAAGCAAGACTTAACAAGCGCTACAAGTGATTTAGAAACAGAGTAGCAACACTTTTAATAAGTTACAAACAACTTCAATGATATAATTGATCAAATTAATACTGAATTGGACTCATGTCACTAAGCTTTAACTATTGTAGAAAATGGTACATTTGCAAGCTTCATTTAAGAAAAATTCCATAGCATATAATGAGATTTGCTTCTTATCAAATTTGAAAATAAATCTTGCTATTTTAAAAATAATTTCATAAATATTTCATGTTTGTAAAATGAAAAGTTCAATATTAAATTTGATAAAATTAATATTTAAATTTATTTTATTTTCCATTGATTTATACAAAAACTATATTTGTGAAGCATATATCATAAATTAAAATGTAAATAAAGAAATAAGTTTTTAAATATATAGAATATATTTTGTTTTTACTCTTTTAAATAGATTATCTTGAATCATTCCTTGTCACTTAAAAATATTTTTATTGTCAAAAATTATTTAATTTTATTAAATTTATAGCATAAATTGGTTTTATTTTTAATTCTAAATAGCATTTTTTGTATTTTTTGGGTTAAAAAAATATTTGATTGATAGTATATAATTACTTAATTTCAATAAATTTTTAGCTATTTTTTAACTTTACAAGAAATTGTATTGAGTTTTTTTCATAATTAATTTTTGATATTTTTGGATGAATAAATAATGTTTGACCTATGAAATAAAAATTATCTTTTAAAACAATAATAATTATAACTTATAATAAAAATAGAAACATAAATAATAGATTATTAATTAGTTTATCATATTCCAAAATAATTAGTTTTTGAGTTTATAGACTATATTATTGCTTTTATAGAGGAGATTAATTAATAATAAATAATATAGTAAAAGTTTATCTTATTTTGTATCAGAATATTTTATTTGCTTACTTTTTCTTCTCTTTTAATATCTTTATAGCATTAGTAATTTAATAACTATGAACTCTACCTGAGTGCTTAACCAGGTTGAAATTTCCTAATTTTCTTTCTACTTTATCAATAGCCAAAAGAGGCTCACTTGGGTAAATTAAATCACATAAAAATCTGTTGATAAATAAACAAAAAATAAATTTTAAAGAGGTTTTGCAAAATATTTTACTTATTTGATGTAGTGAAATTGGTTTGTTGTATTTTTTCAGGCTTGTTTTGATTAGAAAAAAATCTGTTTAATTCTATATTATTAATTGTAGTTTGCTCTTACAATATAGTTTACTCAATATTTCTTAGATGGTTTTATTAACGATTTCTGCAGTATTGAGTCAGTTTTTCTCTAAATATGTATAGGTCTGGTAATATCACTTCTTTTAATATATTTTCTTTAGTTAAATACTTTTAAATGAAATTTTCTGATGACAGTTCTTAAATTATAATTTAATAAAAGAATTAAGCATTAGCATTCAAAACCAAATTATTATCTGAAGTAAATAAATCCTAAATGGCATGCGTATTTTTTAAAATTATATTTATTTATTTTTTAATTTATTTTTTGCTAATATCTGTTTAAGACAGCAGGTACTCTAAATAATCAGATATTTCAGAAACGTCTCTCTTTACATAATCATTTTACAGAATAGCCTATCTATAATGCTCTATTCTTTACTATGTATGATGTTGTTGCTTTTCTTTCTAAATTGCCTTTTTATGGTCTTAATTATCTTAAGATTTTTTAGACATGTTTTTGCTTCTTGAGTTTGACCTGCTATTTTAAAAAAGAAAGTAAATACTTCAATTTGTTTTGCAGCAAAAATAAAAAATTTATTTTTTACCTATTAATTTTTCTTTCAGAGTGGAGCTAGTTTTAGCTGATTTCTTGAGGATCTGCATTAAACTTTGGTAAATGCACTTGAGGAGTTTAAGTATTTTGTAAAATAAATTATAATTTATTCTCATTCTATTTATCACTCATAGTCACTTAAGATCGTTTACTATCTTAATAACCATAGTCAATATTTTTTTCAGGTGATTCTGGCTTTTCTCCTTTTATATTAATTTTTTAAACTCCTTGAAGCTAGCTTGAATTATCTTCAACCTGATTATTGAATATTTAATGTGTGTTAAGCTTTGGTACTTTTTAAATTATTTCATGTTAGTTAAAGTTTTCTTCTTGATTTTTTTCAGATTTAACTCCATTTATACAGCTACGAGCTGAGGGATAAGGATTAGCACGAGGAGTTAATAACTGCTATAAAATATTTAAATTAGATTAATTTTTTTTTAATGTAGGAAGTTATATTATATTCTTGTTCAATCCATTTTCTTTTTACTCTATTTCTTTTTCTATTATATTTTTAATATTTTTTTCTCTTTTACTTTCTATAAAATTGATGTATTTTGAAAAATTCAGGTTATCCAAAGACTTTCTGCTGGTGTTGAAAAATAAATTGCTTGAGGATTCTTTTCTGCTGCTTATTTCTGTTTTTAAACTATTATTATAAATTTAATAATAATTTGAGTTATTGCTTGTTTTCTCTTCAGTAGCTAATCTGCTTGACGATAATAAACTTCCGTTTCTTTAAGCAAAATCAAAGCTCTTTTTTTTGCTTAAATTTTCTAAACTTATTTCTAAATTTCTTTAACTTTACTATTTCTTATGGCTCTAATTCCTTGATTCATTCTGCTCATAATTTTGTTAAAGAAGCGAGCCAAAAAGATCTTATCTGTTCCCTTAAGCTCCAAGATAGAATTCATTATAATGAGTTAAGTTATTTTGTCTATCTTTAGAAATGTCCTTAAGTTTTAACAAAGAAGAGTTTTAATTATGCAAAGAAGTGCTTTGTTCTTCATTATTATCTAGCTAGCTAGAAGTCTTAATAGATTTCACTTATTTTCTATTATCAGTTACAGCTGCGAAGCTGTTTATTGCTTACTGACCATTTTCATTGAAATCTTCAGGATTTTTGATAATGTTTGAGTAATTTGGATCTTTGAGATTGCTCAAACTTTTTTAAGTTACATTATGTTTGCTTTTAAATGACTGGGAGAGTTATATTGATTTGTTCTTTTTTTATTTATAAGATTCTTCCTATTAAATACTCTCATTTAAATTCGAGTTCATAAAGTAGGCTTATTAGATATTGCTTAGATTTTCATTGCTACCGTATTTTTTTTTATATAGCTCAGAGTCTATTGGAATGTAACTTCTTGTATTCTAAGAGTCTTCTCTAAATACCTTACATAAGTTGTTCTTTGCAAACCACATTAATAAAATATTTCTATATCGGATAAATGCGCCAATTACAAATTATAATTTAAAATCTCTATTATCACTATTAAATTATTAATTTTTTTAGTTTTAGTATAAAAAAATTAATTTTTATGTTGATATAAGTCTAAAATTTCAGATGATTTAAGATTATTAACATATAAATAGATTTTGTTAAAAATATAAACAATTAAATTAGTTTTTGTGTTTAGAAAATAAGAATTAAGAATCATTAAATTATTCATGGTTATAATTACTACAAATCTTATAATAATAATTAGATTAATAATCTTATTCTTTTCTTTGAAACATAGTGTAAACATCATGTTTTCATCTAATCATAGTATCTATTATTCTAAATATTTTACATAAATCAATCAAATTAATATATAAAATAATTTTTTTAAATAAATTTTTGTTTAAATTTTATAAATTAATTATTTATAGGATAAGATGGTATTTTGATTTTCAATTTGAGAATTTAATTATTTGGATTAATAAAAGAATAATGTAAATATTATAAAAGAGGTTTCTAATCAATCAAATTTTATTTGATTTAACTAGTAAAAAAGAAAGTACTATGAAAAATAACTTTTTAGTTTGGATAACGAAAATATATGAGGATTTAAGGTATTTTTTATATAAATGCTAATTAGGATTGAAATAATTTTGTAAATTTTTGAAAAATGAATAAATAATTTAATTCTTCAATTAATGAATACAATAATAAATAGATAAGGACTAATTTTGATAAATGAAATTATAAATAATTATAATAGTTTAAAACAATTATTTTATTTTTAAATTACTTTTGAAGTTAGATTTAATTGAAAATTTATTTTGTTTGGATAATTTTTTAATATTAATTAAGTAAATAATTCATCATACTTTTTTATCTTAGATAATATTCACAGAAGGGATGTTTTCATTATTGCTAATTTAAAAGTTTAATATATTGTTGTTTGTATCCACTATGTTTTTGAGATTAAAAATTGAAGATCTATATGAATCTTAAAAGTTTGCTTTTCTTAGCTGAGAGGTATTTATGCAATCTAAATATATAGCATTTTCTTCTTAGTTGTTTAATTGTAATTGGGGAGGCTAACTTTCTTTTTCAATCATGTTAAGAATTTTTTGCTTTGTTTGTATTTATAAATATCTTATCTATCTATTATAGTTTTTAAGAACATTTGTTATGTTTCCACTAGGGAAATAGAATTTGTATTCTTATAGCTAGTCTAAAATAATATTTTAAACTGGCTGATTAAATTTTGAATCTTAGATGTTTAAATTTTGTTTTATTTATTTAAGTATGCCTGCATTTCTAAAGATATAAGAAGGATTCATTTATTCTTTAATTCCACTATTAATGCGTTTGATATATGATTGCTAAAGCATTGATTTTACTACCGATTTATCATTTTGTATTCCTAAAGATTATGTGCATATTGTATTATTACCGTTTTAATGGAGATTATCAAATAAGCTACAGCTTGCTTGAGAAAAAGAATGATTTTGATTATTTCTTGGACTATCGAAAAAGTTTTCTTAAATGTCTTTTACTGAAAGGTCCTCACTATTGTTGGCAAAGTTATTATAATATTAATTATTACCTTCTTCATCTTCATTTTATTTTTATCCATTAACTTTATAAATACTTTATTACTCTATTTATGACCTAGGTCTCTTAGTTTTTTCATTTGGAGCACTAATTGCTGATATTAGTCTTTCACTTTACTTTTTATTTATTCCAATGCTGTGGCTCGACGAAGCTAATCGCATAAAAAGTTCTAAATCATCTAGATCACCTTTATAGTCACTAAATTTAGAAAATTTTTATGGGATTAAGTTAAAACTAATCTGAGTTTTTTCTAAATCATTTGCACTGTTTGATCTTATAGGAGTTTGCTATTTATTCTTTGATTAAGTATTTTCTTCCTCATAATTTATTTGATTTAAAATATCTGTATAATTCACTAAATACTCTAAAAGAATTTCTTCATTCTAATTAAAATATTTTCTTTAAGCATCAAGATATTTCTATCTGTTTAGAATAGATTGTTTTTTTTTATGCTGACATCTCTTAAAACTCTAATCTCTTTAATTTATTTCTTTTTAATTTATTCTATTTAATTTTCTCATATTTGGATGATAAAAAACCTAAGGACAACTTAAATTTTGGTGACCATAATTCTCACAAAAGGAGCAGTCAAGTGTTTCTTTGAAATAAAAAATTTATTATCATAAAACTTAAAATAATAAACAAAAACTTCTTATTTAAACTAGGATTAATTAATAATTAATAAAATAAATTTTTACTTGACCACTCATTTTAATATTCATTTAAAAATGTATCTTTAATCATATGAAAAATCTCGAAATCTTAATTATGCTATTTTATCAACTCAAGGAAATTTTATCTGTTAACCTTAAATAATATGCAATTAGATTTACAAACAGCAGTTGAATCCCTAGCTTAGCCAGTATAAAACTGCTAAAAACCAAAATTATCGCCTTATTTTTATATCTAAAGTTTTTATAAAATTAATTCATAACATTAAATAAAATATATTTAACTAATTTAAATTTTATTTAAATTTTTTCCCTTAAAAAAATAACATACTTTGTAGAGTTTTTTTGTATTTGAGCAGAAAGAAGATTGCTAATATAATTCTATTTCTCCTTCTACAATAAGGTAAAACGAGAGTCCTCCACATTCATCAAATTTACCAGACTGAAATATACTCTAACCTTTTTCCAAAAAGAGAATTTCAGCAATTTAAGGTATAATCTAATTAATTTGAATCGAATAGCAACTAAAAGGTTTTATTTTAGAATAAGCATAATTCTAATAAAAATACTATTTAAGTTCTTAATAAATATTTTATGGTATTTATTTGCTAAAATTAGAAAGTCGACGAAAAACATCCTGCTTATTTTAGTTTTCATTAATCACACTATAGATTTTATTCAATAATGTATAACCTTTATCAGAGTTAGAAAGATTTTAATTGAGAATTTTCAAATGATCAAATTTCTACTTATTTTTCATGTTTTATCCTATTGACACTAAATATAAAATAAAAAAAATTAATTTTTTTGATTATGAAATTTTTTATTTAATCTCAATCTTAAAATAAATTTTGTTTAACAATTTATATTTTAATTTAAAAATTGGTTTTATAAAATCTTAATATTTTGTATTTTTAAAAGTAAGTAATAATAATTTATTGAACAATCAAATGTAACTTAAAACTCATATTAGAATTATTGAAAAAATATTTTAAAAATACAAGGTATTTATATTTTTATATGGTAAAGTTTATCGTTTCACTCACCTAAGTAAAAAAATTTTTAGGTTTTCTCTGTTTTTTAAAGAATTTGAATCTTTCATTTTTTATTTGAAATTTATTGATTTAAAAATATTTATATAGCAAATGTAACTTAATCAAAATAATTGTTGCCTCTATTAAGAAGGATTTAAACGACACTTTTGATCTTTTAGGCATTAAAAAAAACGATAATTTGTATTTACCTGATATTAGGAGATAAATGAAAAGAGAAATGCTTAAAATCCTAACAGCAATTAAAAATAATATTTAGTATGGGTTAGAGTTAACATCTGAACTTCCAAGTAAAGAATTCTATATTTCATATAAGCCATGCATATACAAATTGTAAGATTCTTATATCTTAAATTTATTAATAAATAAATAAATACTTAATAATTCAAACATTTTATAGTTTACATTAATGCTGTATTTGTTATACCATATTTGAGAGGGTTTATTAACACTGTTACTATCAACTACATATGCTATATTCTATAATAAAACAAAATATGTTTAAAGAATATTCTAAACTTTTTTATGCTAAGCAAAAATTAATATTTAATCAAAAAATTTTGTGTTTAATGAGCTTAATAATTATCAACCTCTTTTTCAAATTTTGTAAAAAGAAAAAATTATTTGAATTAGTGCTTACAAAGTAGAATATACTTAGAATATGAAAGTATATTAGTAGTTACATTCCTATTTGTATTAGTATAAATAGAAATCCCAAATTGTGCTATCTCTTTATTCTTTCAACTAAAATACATACTCTCTTTACCAATGTTATAATCTTTAGAAATTTTATGACCTCCAATATATTCTATTCTCCATAAGCTTAACCTGTTCCATAGTAAAACATGCCTATTATCGAAGCAATTAAAGCCATGTAATCGAATATAAATCCACTAATAATATAATTTTTAATAATATCTTCTCTCGTAGTGTAGACTTAGCCACTAGCACAGTAGCTCGTAATTAACACTTTAAAGATGTCAAATACAAAAATAAAAAATAGAATCCAACACACTGCTATATTAACAGTGTTCTCTGTGCTATTATATCCAATAAATGTTTTTATGCTTAGCAAATAAAATAGAATGAAGTTAAAAGCTATCGAAGCAAACTCCCAAATCAAGCTAATTAGTGAATGTTAAGCCATGATAGGTAATATCCTGCACATAATAGTGAATGGGTAGATTAAAAAAGTGCATATATCAATGTAGAATTTGTAAATTTTATCATTTTTTTTATTATAGTCATTTATTGATAAGAATTCTTAATTTTATATTTCTTTCTATAAAGATATTTTCAACTCATCTAGAATTCTATATTTATTGATTGTTTCCAAAGTATTAAATTGGGATTTATAGGTGGATGTGAAATTTTAATTTTCTTTGAACTAACTTTCATTTTTTTTAGCTTTTTCTAATTCTAAATTACTAACTATTTTGTGTATAGAGGGTTTATTTTCTTTTGTGCATTTACTATTTTATTCATTGTAACCTACTAATTTAAATATTAATATTTTAAATAGCTCTACTATTTAATATAAAGTGATCTAATTTGTAAAAATTTGACTCAAATCTTCTATTTAAAATCTAACATGAAATTCCAATTAACATATTTAAAGCGTCTGTCATTATATTTAACTCTATAATTAAAAATTTACTCTGTCTCTTTGAATTCTGTGAATTTAATGGGATCAAATCTCTTTACAAGCTTAAAATTTAAGACCTTTCGCTTGGTAATAATTTCTGTATATTTGTTTCTATTAAAAGTATAATTTTCAGATTAATAAATGCAAACACGATTTATAAAGCTTAATATTATCTATGATAACTTTTAAAATAGCAAATTTAAATTCATTATTTTACGTTAGTGTAGGTATGTTTAGTCAATTTGAATATTGCTTAAGTTGTTTTCATCTTAAAATAAATCCTTGTCGCTATTTATTTTTTTGGCTTATATTTCGTTTAAAAAAGACTTATCAACCTATAAAACCAAAGTTCGCTTGCTTATATTTAAGGATATATCTTCTAAATCGGGCTCTTCTTACGCTGTCTTAGCGAGCTAATTAGGGACGTTCTAAATATTGCTAAAATTAGCTTTCTCTTTGAGGTTAAGAAGTTTTTGCTTTTTATGAAAGTCTATCATCAACTAAAAAATACTGTTTACTTTATTTTCTTAATTATACAATATATTTTTTGTAAGTAAAAAATAAAGAAGAAATAATAATTTAGATAAAATCAAATCAATTACACCACCAATCAATTAATTTTTTTACTTATTTTGAATTTACTTATTTACTGATATTAAAATGCTGTAAACAACAAAAAATTTATTTAATATATTATAAATTCATATTTAAAATAATTTTAAATTTTAAAGTGCAAAGAAAAAATAGTTCTTTTTGTTGAAAAAATTTTTAATTTTATTTAAAATTAATAGTAAAAATAAAGTGTAACTTTAAATATCCAAAGATATCCAAAAAAAAAATAGGTAAGATTCTCTAATAAATGAACCATTATAATTAATTTCAATAAATATATTTAGGCAGTAATAATTTACTAAAAAAATTTTAATAAATGAGAATTCAAAGTAAAATTCTAGCTACTATTAAGCTCAAACAGCAAATATTCAAAAAATTTAGCATTTAATGAAAAATTTATTTAAATATTTTAGCGCTTATTATTAAGTAATTCAACACAGTAGTATCTATTTATCTATTTATATAGGTAAGGTTAAACAATTAAAAAGAAAAAACTAAATTCAAATATTATTTTACCTAAATTTCTTATATGATTATAAAAAAAGAATATACATAATTAGATAAAGAAATGATATTGAGTGATACCTCTGCATTAAAAAATTAAGAAAGCGAAGAAATCCAAATATAAAATGTCTAATTGATCTACTAAAAATATCAAAATATAATTAAGTTCTATTAATAAATATATTAAAATCAAATCCATATTTCAGAGGAATAAATCAATCTAATTATAGAACAAGAAAATGAAGTTAACTAGATCGCAATTAAATTACAAAAATAATAAGACTTTAACTATTAATGGTAATTGCTTATAAGATTCTTAGCTTCCTAATATTCTTAATTTATTAGAGAACCAGAATTGAAAGACAAAATTTACTACTTACAGGCTAAAACATACATATAAGAGAGCAATTTTTAGAAGGCATATGAGATCTATTAATAATTAATAAAAATCAACAATAAAATAGTACCATCTAAATGGATTCCTTTTATTGTAGAAACTTTCCAAAAGTAAAATAACTTTAAACAACTGTCTTATTTTTGCTTAGAATAATAAAAATATATAAATAAGCAAAGTAGCGAGATTGATTATTATCTCCTACTTAATATTTTAAATAAGAAAGCTGATGTAGAACCTATCGCTTTATTTATTAAATCTTACCAAATAGAATAATTAATAGATTCTATAATTTATAGCTTTAATAACAACTAGTTTATTAGTGATCTTTATAATAGACATCTTAAAAAGTACCAATCTCAAGAATATCCAAGCTAATTATCCAATAACAACTAAAATTTGCCAAAAGAGTTTTTTTATTAGCTGATTCAATGTTATCGATAAATACTTTAATAAGTGAGTTATCCAAGCATTGAGTATATTCATTTTAATAAAAAGCTAAAATTAATTAGTAGTACCGAATAGTAAGATAATATTATCTTAGAAATTGCTAAAACTTACTAAGATTTAAATGATTTACAGCATTCAATTAAATATTATGAGAAGTATTTGACAAACGTACCTAAAAATTTAGGAATAATGTTCGACCTATAGTTTTTGTATCAAAGCTGTGAAGATTTAAGTTACCAAAAAAGGATGTACAATTTCTTTAAAAAGATATTAATTGATAATCCTTCACAAATTTAATACTTTGGAATTATAATTTAAAATTGTAACATATCTTTCAATTAATTGAAAAACTTAATTTTAGAATACTTATCAAAGAATAGAAATCATTTTTAAAACTTGTTTAAATTTATAGAGTATATCAACAACACGGTATTTACTTAAAACAGCTTCTTTAACAACAGAAATTTAGTTAATTCATTCTTATATTTCCAAATTGAAAGTGCAAAAGCTGTATGCCAAAAGCAAGTATTTTATAAAATGGTAATCCCTTAATTAGTATTTTAGCCAATTAATTCTTTAAATGATTTATTCTTCGACTGAATAATATTCTATTAATTATTTTATCTAAATTGTTTATTATTTTTGTAGTTTTTCTTTTACAAAATAACTGTTTAATTATAAAAAATAATCTAAATATTAAAGAAATTATTTATTATTTAATATTTTTTATATATTAGATCAATATTTTATATAGATTAAATATTTAATTTTTTATAGAAATCATTAAATTAATTTTTTTTTTATAAAAATTGTAAATTAAAAATTAAAATTTGAATTGTTTTATAAAGCCATATTTACTATTAAATATAGAAGAGGACAATATTTTATAAATTATAAATTGATAGAAATATTTTTTAAAGTTAAGATATTGATGCTTTATAAAAACAATGTCTAATTATTGTAGTAATAATTATTATTTATTTTAATCTTTAAAATTAAATATTAATTATTTTTAAAAGGATTTGATTTATCAAATTATTTGTTATTAAAAGGAATTAAATAAATATTAATTTGTTTTTAATCATAATTCTAATAACTATATTTCGTATATAAAGATTGATAGTTAAGTAATCATTATGTCAAGCCATTTGTAATTGATTCAAAAATTTAAAGAATTGTATAATCAATGCAAGTTAAATGAGGTTTTAAAAGCAATTGAGGATTTTCCTGTCTTAAATGATTTTAATATTTATTAAGAAGTTCAGATGTTCAAAAGTATATGCTTATTTGAATTAAGCAGATTTGAAGAGGGAACATAGCTCATGGAAGACCTTTTAAATAGGCAAGTAGAAGAGAGATAAGGTAAATAGATTTAGGAATTAGATATTACAGTAAGAGTATTGTTATTGTGGTAATTGTACTTTAGAGATTAAGAAAATTTAAAGAGAGTAATCGAGTTAAAAGATTAACTTTATGAAATGTGTTAAAAATATTCTTAGCAGTTTAGCAATATAAAAGATTACAATCATGGGGTTTACTTGTTCGGAATAGGAACGTGCAGCTTTTTTGATTATTATAATGAAATGGATAATTTAGAATGCGTGGACTATTTTATTAAATGTATTGATTAAGTACCTTAATATGAATATCAAATCCTAAATTCTATTGGGTGGATATATATAATAAAGAATAACTATGAAGAATCACTAAAGTGGAATAAAAAGCTTTATGAAAAATGCCCTAGTTTTCCTGGAGTTGCAAATAATTTAGCTGTTTCATTAATGAATTTATAAATGTATGAAGAAGCTAAAGAAGTTATCCATTAAGCTGAAAAGTTGTGCCCAGATAATATAATAATACTTACTAATCTAGCATAACTCTATGAATTAATGAAGGATTTATAAAATGCTACAACTTATTACAAAAAATCTTATTAATTAAATCCTAAATATGCTTTAACATGCTACTAGTATGGCTTATTTATGATTGAAAATGGATTTGAAAAAGAGGCCATATAAATTTTTGAAAAAGCTCTCAATGAAAATCCTGATTGCTATATGATCTACGAACAGTTAGTGCTTCTTTTACATGAAAAGGAAGAATATTAGAAATGTTTTTATTATTTAGAAAAGGGTATTGAATTAAACCCAAATGATCCACGATTTTATGTATCTGCTGGAAGCTTTTATTTTAATTCCTCATAATATTAAGGTGCAATAAATTATTTAAAATAAGCACTTATTTTGCTAGAAAATAAAAAATGGACTAGTTTAAAAATAGAGGCTCTTTCATATTTAGGGAATTGTTATTTTTATTTAGAATAATATAAAGAAGCTTTAAATTGTTTTTTTTAAGCTATTAATCACAATATAAAATCCTATAACTTTAGTATAGAAATCAAGAATATAGCTTTGATCCTTGATTACTAATAGTTTTTGGATGATTAAGCAAAAATTGATGTCATAGAATCCTTTCAAGGAATATTTTAATCCAAATTACAATTAATAATTTCTTTACTAGAAAACAAAAAAATTGTAGCCTGTTTGCAAAAATTACTAAATTAATATGTAAAAATTCTCAGTTTAGTAGCCTATCAGAAAGTAGTACAGCCTTAGTTAATATACATGAATGAATTAACTCATTGGGATATGTATATTGATTGATACACATTAAGAATATTTTACTTTATAATCTAAATTAATAGACAGAAAAGAAAAGATTAAGATTGTTATTTATTTATTTTTCAATATCATTTAGCAAATATAAAATATTTTTTATCTGTTTTAAAATCTACAGAAAGAAAATTATTAAATTTAAATTATTATTTATTAATTAGATTTTTTTAATCCATAAAATATTTTTTTTATCAAGAATGTTTATATTCTCATTCAGAGTTTAATAATTTACTTTATATCTTACCTAACATATATATGATTTAAAATTTTATTTTTTAATTTATTTATTATTTGATTTTTATTGATTAAATGAATTAATTGTTTTACCTATATTTAAATAAACATTTTCAATATTTTTCAATTTAAAAGCTATTTTAATCTTATCTAATTTAAAAACATTAAATTTAATCTGTTTTATTTGTTTGAATAACTCTTGAATTATATTTAAAATTATAATATAGAAAAGTACATATAAATGAAAAGATATTTTGGTAAAGACTACAATAAATGCTTAAATTTTTATGTAAATTTGTCAAATATTTTTCTAAATTAATTAAGTAAAGAATTTAAATCCTAAATTCAAAAAAGAACTAAACAATTTGAATAAAATAAATAGAAATACGGAGAAATTTATAAAAAATAATAGGTAAAATAAACTTATTAATTTGTTATAAATTAATTGTTAATTTTGGAGAAAAGTTAAATTTTAGGATATAAATTTATTTTAATAAATTTGAGACTAATTAATTATTTAAATACAAACTAAAAAGTGAAAGAGTTAATTAACTTTGATAAATCATAACTTTTTTAGTTTTGAATTTTTTTTGTTTTTATAGATCAGGTTGTTGAGTTGTTCTAATACCAGGTTAGAATTTCCACTAGCATAATAATTTTAATAATTTTTAAGTTTATCGAATTACCAATAGTAGTAATTGGTAAAAACAGTTTAATCATTTATGATTTATACAAATGTATTTTTATTTGTAGCTCTTCTTGATAACCCACATGGACTGTTAAGGTTTGATTGCTTTTGTAGTTCAATATTTTTATTTATCAGCTCTTGCTAAGGCTTTTTTTTTTAACTCAACCATCCATATTCACTATGGTTATCAACTTCTAAAAATATTTTAGATAAACTGTTGTTTTTGGTTTATCTGATATGCTAGGAAGCTTTCGTATTTGTAAGCACTTCATCATTTTACTCTACTTGAGGTGATTCGTTAATAATTTCTTTACATTTTTTAATTCCATCAAGATCCATTTAAGATTTTTAGTTTTCATATTTCGAATTTTCTTTCATGACTATATGCTATGAAGGTTCAATTTATTATAAATTTGGCCTATCTAAAGTTCCCATTTTATTAAATTTTTTCTCATGAGCTTATTGATCCTAATCATTTTAATAAAATTTAAATAATTAATAACAAAAATTATTATTTTATTTTTTAGATAATTAAATTAATAATACAATTTATATTTTAAATTTTTTAATAGTTTAAATTTAAATAATTTACATCAATTTCATGAGTTGATAATTGTGCTATCTTTGTACTCTGTATGCTTGATCTCTTCTTTGCTTACTAGCTTAATATTTCACTTTTTAAATAAGATCCATAAGTCTTATTACAGGCCTCTAGTTCTTTCTATTGAAAATATTCCTCAAAATAATAATCTTATGCTTCATTTATCTACTGCTAATACTAAGAAATATCTTACTATTCATTTTAAGACCAACTATATTATAAATATTCAACTAAATCCATATCTTTTAAATTTTCGTGATCATTATTAAATTAATATTTAAATGCTAACATTTAATTTATGCTTAAATTATTTAAAGAATTATGATGAAACAATAATTTTCTTTTGATATTTCTTCTTTGTTGAATCTTCTACTCGTTTATTTTAATTCTATGTAGAAATTATTTTTAATTCAAATTTATCAATTAACAATCTTTCGTTAGATGAGTAAATTTTTAGCAAAATTTACATTTGAGCTAGATATCTTTAAAATCATTGTATAAAAGGATTTAGTCTTTCGTTTGACAAAATTTCTAGAACTCTTCGTTATTATTTTTAATAATTTTTACAAAATCTGACCTTTTAATTTTAAGAACTTTTGTTGTTTTAATGCATTTGATAAAATAGTTAGCATCTATTCCAGTAAAAAATCCAACTTCTCCAAACACATCTCCTCTTTACAACACTTCATATGGTATTTAAGTCTTTTAAGTTTTGCAATTAGAGTTCAGTATTTCAACTAAAACAAAATTATTTAATTAGTAAAGTGAAATATTTTAAATTAAAATAAATTGAATTAAATATTTAAAAATTTACAAATTAAATTATTTTTTTTAATTTTTAATTTTTAAGTAAAAAATATTTTTCTTAATTTTATAAGGGGAAATAAGTTCAATTATTTTAAAAAGAAACTTTGAAAAGTAAAAATGAAAAATTACCTTATCCTTCCTGAATATAGAATAAATAGTAATCATCTTAACTTTGAGTTGAAATAATTTAATCTGGGAGGTATATTTCATCTATACAGTTTAAGGAGAGTTTTTCTAATGTTTGTAAGCTATAGGTAGTGCAAATGCATTTAATATTTTTTATTAATTAAATATTCATTTAAAGAGTTAATTATTCTCTCAATTCTCTTGGTAAAATTTAATATATTTTTAATTAATAAATTAAGTTATCTGCATTTTTGTAGTAAGAATCTAAATATTGATTTATTGTCATTTTGAATTCGCTTATTATGTTATAAAATAAAATTAGATTATAATAAATAGAAATATCTTTTTTTACTTTGAAATATTTTTTTGAGCCAATTGTTTATGTAGGTAAACTACTTCAGTACTTTTCTTTAAATCCTACTTATTCATTTGATAAATTATTGCGCAGGCTGAACTTATGAAATAGCTATAAATAAGAATATTAAAAAGCATAATAAAAACCACAAAAATATTTTATTAAGTTGTTTAGTAAGAGTTCGAACCAGTGTTTAGTAATGTTAAAGACCAATAAATATTGCAGAAATATTCACTCCACCAATTTTCATTTTCATTATACTAAAATTTTTAACTAGTGCATTTGTATTAATTGTCAAAGTAAGTCAGTAAGTACAAAATTAATGAAATAATGTGTGATATTAAAAAAAACTGAAATAAAATTTTGACCAACTAAATGTAGTAACTATTTTTTAATATTAAGCTCAATTAGGCCACTAATATTTTATATTCTTTATTTAAATTTTATAACTTTGCTAATTATATTAATCGGATTAATATTAATGATGCAGCTCCTAGATTAATGCTTAGGGTAATAATGATTGAAATTAGAGCTAAAAGATCAAATGGCATTCTTTCTTTTAAGTAAAGTAGTATCACATTTCTTCTATCATTAATTATTTGATCGTTAGTGTATATCTTTGAATTGAAAGAAACCACTATTTCAATTATCCACAAAAAACATATAACCTTAGAAAAGCAATTCTGAAAGTTATCATTAACCTAATACACAGTAAAAAGCGAAAGAATGATAAAGTAAAAAAAGTTAACTATTAACAAAATTAATTTAAAGGCAAAAAATTAATTCTACTAGATATCAAATAGTGTAAGGCATTATGATTTTTCTAGGATTTCTAAAACAAAATCTAAACAAAAATGAGTTTTTTCAGGTATAAAATCACTTAGATCTTGAATTATCTTCCTAGTTTAAGTATTCAGTAGTCTTGTTCGATATATGTTGGTGAATTTTTTGTAATAGTGAGTTGTTTAGATTTTGATCTTTGCCAATAATGCAAGATTTTTTAAAAACACATCCCTTTTATTTTGTAAGGTAGTAGAGTTTTAATTTTTATGGTTAGTTGTAGTCCCGACATACGTGTTATTTTCAAACCCAAATAATTGAAAAAACTTTAAACTCTATGAAACAGAGACTTTGTCTAGATTTTCAATTTTACTTTCTTAATCATTTTAAAATACCTAGCTATTTCTACCTTTTAAGTCTTGAAGGAAGCAATTAGTTTACAAAATATTTTAGACCTATAATGAATTCATATTAAACTTTTTTTTATCTGATTTCGATTACTAAAAGTCTTCGCAGCTTTTTTAATACGAACTTATAGTAAAAGTGTTGCTTTTATCATTTTGCATTTGCTCATTTGTATTAATAATATCGCATTTATCGTGGTTTAAGTTATTAGCAGTATCCTTCCTATTTTAGTTCATTTAAGCACTTTAAGTTTCACTCCAAAAAGAATCTTCATTATGCTAATTCATATTTCTTATTTTATCTCCATTACTTGAAAAGAAATTTTGTATAAAAATACTTTGCTCTGCATGTTAACTTATTATTTCTTTAACTTCAGTATCCATATCTCTTATTAAATTTAATAAACTTTTAATTACACAATTTTGCTTGGAATAAATTAGAAAAATATTATTCAATATTTAAAAAGCTTTTTGTTGCTATTTCAAGAAAAACAGTAGGTGATATACATAAGGACTTGGGATATAATTCAATTCATTTAATTACCAGTAAAAAAAATACAAAAAATATATATATAATTTTATAATATATTAATTTTTTGATATATAAATGTATTTCAATAAGAAAATGTCTAATTTGTATTAGCTTTAAAGCTTTTCATTTATTTTTTAAGAGCTTTCGCTTTTCTTAATTATGCTTTTTAGAATTTGGGTATTACCATCTTCGAGTTTCCATCAGAAAAGTAATATTAGTAATCTTTTAGAGAATCTAGCAAAAATGGATTATATATTTCAAATTATAAATCACGTAGTGAGTTATTAGTTTTTTGGTTTATATTTGTAAAAGTTCTGAAGGAAATCTTTTACTTCTAAGTTATTAAGTCTATAAATTCTCTATAAAGAGTATTAAATTTTTATAATGTTTGCTAATTTTGAAATTCAACTTGACTGCTACCATTAGATTCTAACAATTTTAAACTGTTCTTAGAAGTATTCATTATTTTTTTTATTTTTTTTTTTATAATTTTTTGTGATCTATCTGTTTCTTCAATTTAACTTTAACACTATTCATTTTTTGAAATATAATTATCATCACTAGTTTCTTTTTTTTATTTTGATGATATCATATCCTTTTCTATACTTGGATTTCTTTAAAACTTATCTAGTGGAGATTTCATTTCAGAAGAATAATCAGTTTATTATTTTTCAATTTTTTCAAAAGTTTGGAAATCATATTTTTATGAGGATTTTGCTTCAGCTTGAAAATACTATTCCTAAAAATAAAATATATTAGAAGTTATTTAATTTTATTAACAAATTTAATTTTATTTTTACATCTTCATTGAAATCTGAATTAAATTTTTAGTGGATCCTGCTTTCATTTTTTTAATGTGGGTTATTGTTAGTATAAATTATACTCTTTAATTTAGAGCTTGTCTCATTTAAAAAGTTAAACTGTTCTTCATAGATTTGTTAATTTAGATTAAGGGAGTAATTTTCTTCTATAACTTCATTTAATGTAGTTTAAATTTCTTCTTAGGAACTAAGTTAATTTAAATTAGAGTCTTCGACAACGTAATCATTTTACATAATTTATTTGATAAAATCTTGAGCAATTTGCTTTATCTATTACTTATAGAATAATGAATTACCCCTAAAAAGTGTCTTTCTTTAAAATTCATCTCTATCTTAAATTTAATTTTCTAAATATTATATTTATGAATAAATTTATTATTTTTTCATGCAAATATTAGGACAATAAATTGTAAAATGAGACGACTGTTAACAGATATCACATTACAAGTTTATAATCTGGAATTAATTATAAAAAAGGAGTTTATCTTTTATTTCATTGAATTTTTGAAATTCTTTTTCATTTTTTTTAATGATTTCCATAAAATTTTTTCTACTTAAAATCATCAACTTTGTAAACTCCGTAGATTTTAAATACTGATTATTTTAAATTCCTGTAAAAAAGCTGTATTAACCAGTGGTATCTCCTTTCTTAAATTTTTATATCACATTTTGGCTTTTACTTTCTTTGCTTCCATTAAAATGGCTTTCAACTTTGATAAATAAAAAAAAAATTTTAATAAAAATGAATTTTTCTTTACTTAGCTGTAAAAATAATTTAAATTTTTACATCTTCAACATTATTATAAACTTAAATAAAACATTGTTATTATTATGAAAAAAAAATATTAGTTTTTTTATAACAAAAGAAAAAACTTTTAAATTAAGAAATAATAATTTTGCTTTAAATTGATTTTTATTAAAATATAAAAATTACTTTTCCCTTCTAAAACATAGATTAAGAAAAAATCGTGCTAATCTCTTTCTAACTTAATAACTTAGTTTGGAAAAAAGTATTATTCTTTCAAAAGTAATGATGCTTATTCTAATATTTCAGTGCTAAAAGTATTATTCAGAAATTAAATTTTATTTAGAATCTTTTTATTATATTCTAGAATAAGAGACTCCTATAAATCTACAGAGACCTTTTCAAGCACTTGCATGTTCTAAATTTCTTCTTGCTTATAGTTTTTTTTGTAATAGTGCTCCAGATCTAAGTTAACTCTTGCCTTTAAGCTACTATAAATAATAAAAATATAATTAATTCAATAAATGATGATTTTTAACAAATTTAAAATATTTACTTTGAAATATGTCTTTTCCTCATGTATTCATTAATGATGCTTACGTCCTTTCTCTTATGCTCTTCTCCTTAATCCATTTCAGAAAGGATGATTCCAATTACACTCAAAATATATGCAAATGCAATATTTGTGAAAAGCATTGTAAATGTAGTAAAAAATGCTTATAAAACAGTTCTGCTTTCATTAGAACCAGTCGCCATTAAAGTTAAAGTCCAGTACATAGCTGCAAGGTAGAGTTTCCACCAAGTTCCATCAGATCCTATACTATCATCATACCAAGTTTATTCTTATTCAAGATATTTCAATTCAATTTACCCTAATAAATACCAAAGAGATGAGATTACATGAGCCAATAAAAAGAGTTTTAGGATGAGGTTGGTGAGCTAAACCAAATAGTATTTTTTAACCTTCATACAAAGTTATAATTAAATTTCAAATATTTCTAATATTAAATTTCTAACTTTTAAGAATTATAAGATTTAAAATAATTCACTAATTGGTTAATAAAAACAAATAAATATTATCACGAGAGGTATAAAATCATAAATAGCTTTTTTCTTAAGATAAAAGAGAGTTATTTCCTTTCTACTTTAAAGCTCTTCAGAAAACGTATAGACCTTTTAGTTTGTGTACAAAACAATTTCAATCACCCAAATAGTAGAAATAAATTGTTTAGATAGTGAAATAAGTGATCCTTGAATTTAAAAAACTAAAAACAGAGAAAGCAAATAAAAATAAATCAAATTAAAAAATACAAAAGCTATTTTTAGTAAAAATCCTATTTTAGTCTAAGGATCCATCAAGGGTAAATCTATTTATTTTAGTAACCTTTAAATTTTATAACAAAATGGAAAAAATATGCTTGAGTCAATTTAAATAATATCGCTTAAGTCATTTAAACGATATCTAATAATGCTATTGAGGTTTTAGGTTCGTTTAGTACGAGTAAAATTCTTTAGAAAATATGCTATTTTTACTCTCATATTATCAAATTTTCCAATAACCTTTTAAGATGACTAAAGTTAACAATCATCATTACATGCTTGGTTTTTTATTTTTGAATTAAATATAAAATTATCATCATCTTCTTCTACAGCTTATTATTCATGTTTACTCAAAAAAGAATATTAGTTCAGCCCTTATTAGAAAGTAGAATTATTGATGCTAGCTTATTATTTTCTTTGTATAGTTAGTGTTTTTAATCTATTAATTGTTTACTACTTCTCATACTATTTATCTATATGCTCCTATTTATTCTTTTATTGTTAGACTTGCTTTGTTGATTATATTTCATGCTTCACTTCGCTATCATTAAAAAGCTAATTTCCAATTTATGTTTAAACTTAATTAGGATCAGGTTTATTTGATATGTCTGGATCACTCCAAACTGACTCATCATCGCAAATATACCTATCCTAAATTTTCTTAGCGCTACTAGTCTGACGCTATTTAATGAAATTACTTTAATTATCATGCATTTTTTCTTGCCCAAACATTATTATTAACTTTAATTTATAAAATAAATGCAATCGAATTTGCTCTTAAAATTAAAAAATAATTAAATTCTTTTTTTAAATTACTTTTTATATATACATAAGCATTAAACTAATCATAAGAGCAAATTTCCTTCCTATAATTATAATTTTTTTTTATTTGACAGTTGAGTAGATTTATTAATTTTAAAGTAGATTCAATCAAACAAACTAAAAAAGAAAATAAAATTTTACATTATTGAAAATCATTTATAAATTAATAGTCAATTTTCTAAAGTTTTATAAATCTACCTTTTATATTTATAATTTAAGCATTAAGCTGAGTAAAAAAACAAATATTGTTCCTACAATTATAATTTTTTATATTTTTTTATTTGGAAGTTGAGTTGATTCACTATCTTTATATTAGATGCAACCAAACTAAAAAATAAAATAAAATTAATAATAATTGTAAATTTTTTATGAGTTAATAGTTAATTACTACTTTTTTTATAAAGAGTTGTATTGAACAAATATTTTATTTTATATTTAATATTCTTTTAATTATATTTTTATTAGAGTGCTTCATTGTATTATTATGGAAGGTTTTTTTTCAAAATTTTTTAGGATTGCTTAAAGTAACTCCATATTAATAAAGTAATTATTAATATTTATTTATTTAATTAATTAATTACCCTCTTTTTATAACAAAGTATGCTTGACATAAAAAAAAAACATTAATTAATAGCTTTTATTAAATAAAAGCATAATTTTATATCTATTTTGGTTTGTTTAGCAAATAAATTTTAAATTATCAATAATGAATAGTTTGATTTGAACCTATTTTTATACTTTTAGATTGTTTTTTAAAAGCTTTTGATTTTTTTAATTAAGCTTTTTAGTATTTCGGTATTACAATTTTCGAGTTTGATTCAGGAAAATAAAATTAGTAATCTCTTAGAGATTCAAAGTAAAAAGGGTTATATTCATTTATTAGCTCTCCTTGAAGTAAATATTAAGTAGAATTTACAGTTTTGTAATTTTGATAAGGGTAATATTTATACTAAGTATGTTAATTCTTGATTAATTCCTCTATTAATTATCTTAGATTAGAATTTTGTTTTTAAAGAGATTTTATATTTTGTATATCTAATTGATTGTTTGTAATATTTTCTGTTTGCTTGATATTGCTTTTAGAATTTCTCTATAATTTTTAATTATTTTTTGTTTTAAATTACTAAGATTTATCATTTTTTTCTTCAATTTAATTCATGCTTTGCTCACCTTTATATATAAAAAACTCATGACTGTCTTTTTTTTATCTTGCTAAAATAATATCTTTTTCAAAACTTTCTTTCCTTGACTTATTTTAAATAATCTCTAATCCAGATTTTATACTAATAAAAGGATCAATAAAAGATAAAACACTTTTTTCATTTGCTTAAATATCGTTTTTTTATAAAGACTTCACATCTATCTAAGATAATTCCTAAAATAAAATAATAAATTAATTTAATTGTAAAAATTTAATTATCAAATTACATCATCCTCTGAATTTACTTTCGAATGTATTTTATTTTCATTTTTTAAGACCGAATTATTATTATTATTAGTAATAATTGTTTTTAAAATAGAATTTGTTTCATTTTAAATACTACTCTAGTTTTCTATTTAAGATTAGTATTCTTTTGAAGGTTATTCTTAACTATTTTCAACATAAGTGGTTTAAGTGTCTTCTAATTATGTCATCTAGCTTAACATAGAATCTTCAGCTATTTCGTTTGGGTTTTTCATAGATTTTATTAAATCTTAAGCTATTTACTTTACAATTTTTTATAAGCATAAAGAATTACCAAAAATGAATCGTTTTCTATTAAATTCTTCTCTATTTTAGCAATCGTTTTAAAACTATTTTACTTTAAGATAGATAGCTTACCTATTTATAGAAACAAAGGGACAATATTATATAAAATGAGAAGATTGTTTGCAGAGTTCGCATCTCAAGTTTACAATTTTATTTTAATTATATAAAAGAAGTTGATCTTTTATTTCACTGAATTTTTCAAATTCTTGGTCATATTTTTTTGTTATTTCTATAAAGCTATTTCTACTTAATATCATAACCTTTGTAAACTCAGTAGATTTAAAATATTATTCACTTTAAATTCCTGTAAAAAAACTGTACTAACCTATTGTATCACCTTTTTTATATTTCTAGATTGTATTTTTACTCATTTAATCTACTGATATCTTAAAATGACTTTCAACTTTATTAATAAAATTATAATGATTTTAAATTTCGTTTAAATATCTTAATTAATTTCGATATATATAGAAATCAAATATTAATTAGCTAATAAAATTTACTAAAAATAAAAACAATTAATATTAAATATTGCATGCTATATCTTTACATTTTTTTTATGTTATAATAAAATTAATGAGGTAATTTGTAATAAATATTTTTTTTTAAATTAAAGGTATTCTAAAAATTAAAAAATATTTTTATTTATGTTTATTTTTCTTAGATTAATAACCTCCTCTAGTTAAAATATTTTCAAAAATATAAAATGAAACTTACTTTTTCCTTATATCACATAAATTAGATAAAAATCATTCTAATCTTGATCTAACTTTATTTCTTAATTGGGAAAAAAGTATTTTTCTTTGAGAACTAACGAGGTTTATTCAATTACGTCATCACTAAATACACTATTTAGAAATTATATTTTATTTAATATTTTTTTATTATATTCTTTGATAAGAGATTCTTTTAAATCAGCTGATATCTTTTCAAGCACTCCCATATTTTAAATTTATTCTTGCTTAAAATTTTTTTAATAATAATGCTCCAAATCTAAGTTTACTCTAGCTTATAAGCTGCTAAACAATTTTTTGAAATTTAATTTAGTTACTTATTCTAAATTAATAAAAGATAATTACTTTGAAATATGCCTTTTTCTCATATATTCATTGATGATACTTACATCTTTTCTCTTATCTTCTTCTCCTTGTTCCATACCAGAAAGGATAATTCCAATTACACTCAAAATATATGCAAATGCTATATTTGTGAAAAGCATTGTAAATGTAGTAAAAAATGTTTATAAAACCGTTCTGCTCTCGTTAGAACCAGTTGCCATTAAAGTTAAAGTCCAGTACATAGCTGCAAGGTATAGTTTCCACCAAGTTCCATCTGATCCAATACTATCATTATACCATGTATATTCTTATTCTAAATATTTTATTTCTACTTATCCTAATAAATACCAGAGAGAAGATACTAAATGGGCTAATAAAAAAAGCTTTATAATGAGATTAATTAGTTAAACTAAGTAATATTTTTTAACTTTAACACAAAGTTGTAATTGTATTTCGAATATGCTTAATGCTAGATTTCGAATTTTCAGGAATTAAAGGAATTAATAAAGCTCGCTTATTTGATAGTAAAAAGGTATAAATATAACCAAAAGTGGAATAAAATCATAAAATGCTTTATTTTTTAGATAATAGATAGCTATTTCCTTTCTTTATTACAACTCTTCAGTATAAAGGTATATTTTTTAGTTCATGTTTAAAAGTATTTCAACAAACCAAATAGATGAAATTACAAGCCTGGTTAGTTAAATAAACTGTCCTTCTAGTTAAAAAACTAAAAATAAGGAAAGTAAATAAAAATAAATCAAATTAAGTGATGAAATGATGATTTTAAAAAGGAAAATGACATTTGTCTAAGGATCTAGAATAGGTAAATTTATGATTGACCATATTTTTTATAATTTATAGCAAAATGGAATAAAAAAGCTTGTATCAGCTTAAAAACCATCGCTTAAATCATTTATATAATATCTCACTACATTATTAAGATTTTTAGTTCTTTTTATTCTAGTAAAATTTTTTAAAAAGTATCCAATTTTGAACTTTGTGTATCCAAATTTGATCAGGAAATTTTTATAATTTTAAAATTGTTAGTCATGATCCATTTTATTTTCATGATACTAGCCTTCTAATATTTATTACTTATCTTTAGAAATATAAGAGTTTAGTTATTATTATTCCTATTAATAAGTAGAATTATCTGCACTGTTTTACTTTCTTCTTTCACTTAAAGTTTATAGTTTCTTAATAAGTTAGTTCATTTTATTCAATTTTTACATCTTCTCTTATCTTTCATGCTTTTTTATTATTTATGATTTTATATCATTTTAGAATTCTTACTCACCATCTTTAAATAGTTCTACATAATTCAAGCTTTTATCATAACCATTGTGAGATCTCTCTGAATCACTCCAAACTGAATCTTCTTCACAAATATTTCTATTCTAAACTCTTTTTGCACTGCTAGATCTGTAATATTTGATGAAATTACTTTAATCAGAATGTCCTTCAATTTCTTCTTACATACCAAAAATTACTTTTTTCAACAGCTTAAATTTCTAACTAACTATTTAACTTATATTCTACTAAATTATTAGGCTTAATTAATTAAAGAAAATAATGAATAATTTTTAAAAATAAGGTTTTTTGCAAATATTAACTTAAAAAACTTGTTTAATAATTAGAATTAATTTGCCAATAATTCAAAAATAAAAGATAAATTAAACAAAATTAATTTATATTTTTATATTTATAATAATAATTTTTTATTTTTATTTTTTAAATAAAATTAAAATTTATCAAAAAATAAAAATCATTTTAATTTTAAAAATTTTTCTCACAAATTTTAATTTAAAAATACATAAAGACCTAATCTTTCTTTAGGTATTAACATGATCATTTCTTCACCTATTAAATAGTAAAAATAATTTTATTTATTATTTAAAAAGGTGGTCTAAAGATCAAATAGATAAATTTTTTAAGATAAAAAAATTAGAGTTTGAAATAGATTTTAGTTTCTAATTTTAGTATATAAATATAATTTAAAGAAAAAAAAATTGTAAAAAGATCAAATAACAAATATTATATTTATTCCTTTTAATATTAATTACAGAAAATAGACAAATAGACTTCATATATTAAACTGAAAATGGATTTATTATTTTTCCAAAAACAACTTATAAAATATAGTAAAATAAATCATTTAAATCTTTAAATAATAAATAATAAATTAAAGTTTAATATATTTTTATACAAAATTCAGTATAATTTATTATTAAGCAATAATTAACTTTAAATAAATAATTGATTTGAGTAAATTAATAAAAAAATATTCAAGTTTATGATTTCAACTAAATATTTAAGTTAAAAATTCAAATATTTTACATTTAAAATTAAGAAAATAAATAATAAATTCGATTGTTTAAGATAAAAAAATATATTTTTTTTTCTAATTGAATTTTAAATTTCTAATTTCAGCAACCCAAATATCAATTACAATTAATTCGATATGGGAAAAAGATCAAATAAAAATAAATTATTGAGTTATTGTAATAGATAATTCTGAAGCCACCATTAAATCTGAAAATGGATTTACTGTACTTCTGAAATGTAAAGTTTTAAGAGTATAAAAATGAAGTTTTTGTCTAAGTAACAAATAATAAATGATGTTTTTTGAATAATATAGGTCATATTTTTTATATAAAAAATGTTTATACTCTTATATTGGAGAGGCATTTTATTCAAATAATAAAAACATTTATATGGATTTATAAATTAGATGAGTTTAAGTTTATAATTCTTTTATTTGATATTATCTTCCTATTTGAATATTTAAATTTTTTTCTTTTAAAACTCATTAAAATATTCCATTAAATATTATTAATAAAAATAAATAAAAAAATCAAAAAATCAATCAATACTCAGAAATGGGAAATTTATTTGATACAGATCAACCTTAAAATTAAAATGATTAATAGTAAATGCCCTAATAAATATAATAATTAAATTAACGATAAACATAAGGATAGATGCTCTAAAATGGTTTAAATACTTATAATACAATAAATTTGTAGAATGAGTATCCGATTTTATATTACTTAAAGCCTCCAATTATAAAATAAAATCAAAATTAATAATAAAATAGGCTTCAGTAGCAATCATATGAAAATCAGTAATTTTTACTCAAAAGAGGCTAAATTAATGCAAACCCTAAAATTGCTATAAAATAAGAACAAAACAAAAGTACTTCCTATTAATCCTATTAATCTGATACATCTTATAATCCTCCTTAAAACTCTTCTTCAGAATATTCTTATTTTGATTACTTTTCTTGTTAACCTATTTATGAAGATATAGCATATGAAGAAAGAGGAAAAAAAAATGGAGAAAATAAGGAATAAAAAAATTAAGATGAAAAATATTAAAAAAATAACCATGATAAAGGTACTTAAAATGAAGATTCATAATATAATCATAGAAACCATTATAATTATAACAATTACAATACTAATCATGATATATATGGTTACACCTAGAGTGATTATCAGAGTAGCTCGAATGTACATGGGAGCTCAAGTAATTATTACAGTGGAGGTCACTATAGTAATACAAATAGCAGTAGCTGTGATAGTGGAGGTTCAAGTAGCAGTGATAATGGAGGTTCAAGTAGCAGTGATAGCGGAGGTTCCAGTAGTGATTATAGTGGTGGAACAAGTAGCAGCGATTATTGATTCATCTAAAAAATATAATTTTTAATTTTCTATATTTAATTTAAAATTATGAGATATGTTTATTTATAATGATTATGATAATACTTATTTTTTTAATGAAGTTTTCTATTAATTTAAAAATTTTCAATTTAAAGATTGAAATGATTTTTTAATTTATTCAAACAAAAATAATATTGTTTATAAAGATATAAATAACTAATTATAATCTAAAAATAATTATATTTTATCAATTAAAAATTATATTTTAAACTTTAATTTTCTCAGCTTTGCTCACTTTTAAGAATTTAAATTTCATTTTTTTAATCTTATTTATTGCTTTATTTAATATCAATAATATTGCAATCTGTCAAATTTGGATGAACTTTTTAATTAACTTTAATTTTTGGAGAAAGTTTTTTTAAGTTAATTTATTCCAAAAGAAGCCAATAAGGTAGTTCATTTCTCTTAATTTAATCTTTATCGTATTCCCAATTCCACTGCTTGAAAACTATATTTTTTTCTTTCATCTTCAAAATGAAATCACAACATTCTTAATCTCTATAATAGCCATTTCCTAAGTCATAATAGAATTTTTTAAGATTCTTTAAGCTAAGAACTTTTGGGAATATTTAGTTTTAATTCTCAATGCTCTTTAACAAAGAAAGTGAAAAGCTTTATATTTATAATTTATTGAAATAAGCTAGAGATTAGAATTTTATTTTTTTTGTATTTTCCTGAATAGCCAATTTTAAAACCCTTAAAGAACTCATATCGGAGAGGGTTTAGAATAAATCATCGAAGTTATCAAAAGAAGAAAACCTGAAAAATAATTCTAAATGATTGAGTTTTTTTAAATTTGATATATTTTCTGTAATAAATGTCATGTTATCATCAAAAGAAAAGGGTAAACTAAAAAGCATGGAAGCACCTTATTCTACCATCTTTAAAGGTATTTATGATATTTGATTCTTAGACTCAGTTTTTTTGTTTGTCTTTAAATCATCCTTAGAATTTTATTATCTTACAAACAAGATTTAAATTTTCAAGGTTTCCAACATTTTCATCAAAGAAATGCTATTCATATAGGGCTCCAATGATTTTTAACTCAGGAAATCTACGATCTGCAAATCAAGGTGGATTAAATTACTCTGATTTTATAATAGTTCAATTACATTCATTGTCTTTAAAATTTGCCATTTGTATTTGATGTTCAAGAACTTTAAGCATGGAATAAATGTTTTATTTTCTGTCAATGAGGTAGTCACCACTTTTGATATATCTGAATCTTTTATCGAAAGCAATTTTAATTTTTTTAAATCTTTTAAATTCACAAGTCCATCCTATAATTCCCTAACTTTTTCTTTACTTTTAAAATATTTAGTGTTATTTCTATCATAAAGAATACTAATATGGGTTAAGCTATTTGATATGCTTTCCATCGTGTCAGGGAAATTTTTAAAGCTTTCTCTTGAGATGGCACAGTTTTTTATATTTAAATTAAATTTGTTAAGCTTTTTAAAACTTGAAATAAATTTCCATACAGCTTGAATATGATTGTCACTAATATTTGACTCATTATTGGCAAAATTTAGAGATAAGTCTTCAATCGACTCTTTCACCAAAGCAGAGTTATCACATAACTAAGCGTTAAAATCATTCTTAGAATCTAAACCAGACTCAAAATTTAAATGCAAAACTTTCAGTCTTGATGCGCTTTAAGTTTCAGTGTTACTATCATCAGAGGCTAAAGAAAAAATAGCTTAAAGCAAATAATTAATGTTATATTTTATCAAATCTTATCTATTTTTAGAATATTCTTATCCTAAATTTAATTTTAGAACTTACAAATCTCTTAGATATTCAGATTTCAAAGCACTAGTTATTTAATCCAAATACTATTGTTCTAGTTTACATTCATAAAATATTAAACAAAGCTCTTGTAAATGAGAAGAAGCTACAATTTAGTTTGCAAAATTTTTCCAACTTTGGAGATCAAAATCACTGCCTTCAGTATTGCATATTTAATTTTTAGAAAAATCGAGAGTCAGATACTCTAAATTTGTGCTTGTCTTAACCATTTTTTCTGTTGCTTAAATTAGTCTTCCAAATATTTCATAGTTGCATCCTTCATTCTAAATTTGTGGTTTTATTTTAAGATATACGCTTTCTAACTCGCTTGTAAAGCATGATTCTGACAATATAATAATGACATTTTCATCTAGGTTTTAGTTGTTGTTCAATTCAAATCTTAAATCAGTTACTTTTTAAAGATTTTTTATAGCATCTAATAATGGTTTCATTTGTTCATTGTTGAGACAATTGTTTTTTAAATCCAATAATAGAATTTAAAGCTATGGAGAATACGATATTAAGTCTCTTATTTTAATAGTAAAATCCTATTAATTTTAATCTATCCATAAGTCTTGCAAACCCAAATCTAATCCTTTCAATACAGGACCTGAGGATTGCTAAATTATTTGGAATATCTGTTGAATTTATTCAATTAAATGAATTTGGTCCTTAAAATTTAAAGTTAAAAATTCTATACTTGATTACTATGAAAAAAAATTATTTAGAATATCACATACATTAGTTTACTTTTTAAGCCATTTTAGATCTATGCCTATTTACTACAGAGCCTATATCTATTGTAGATCATTTGTAAAAGTCATTCCATCACTTAATTAGATGTAAAATCTATTTAACATTTCCTTTTTAACCTGATTTAAGATTTCAGATAAAGAATTCAAGCATCTATTTTTTTAATCTGTGTTTATTTCAATTCTAACTTCATCTTTTTTACTTATGTCTTTTATTATAGTTTTTAATTCAAACCCTGTTATGATGACATTTATTATTATTTTATCAACATGTTTTTCTTACTCTTTATTTGAAGCTTCATCATCTAAGTATTAGAATATTTTCCCATAACTGTTATAAAACTAAAAATTGATTATGTACTTTGAAGAATCATTACAATACTTTTCAAGCAGGCTAGTTAAGTATCTAAATTTTTTTGAAATATTTTTATGTAGAAAATCTAATTTTATATCAATATATTTTTCTTTTTTGTTTGAGGTGCATTTTACATAGTCAAATTTAATGTTTAAAATTTGTTCAGTTTCAGTATCTGCTGTTGAAAATTTAAGAGCTATCTCTATTTATTCTTTTAATTTTAAATCATTCTTTCTAAGATCTAATTAACAATTATTAACATATTTTAAAGCTCTGAAAATATTTTCATGGTTGTAAAAATTCTAAGAGTTGCATCCTTTACAACAAATCAAGAGCTCCTTTAAAGTTTGCTGCTGACTCTCATTTTTTCTTTATTTAAAAAGGCGATCTAATATACTAAGCTTTTTAAACATTATACCTGAAAGATCAATCTTCAGCTTGGTAACGTACAAACCTGGAAATTTATCGAGGTAGTACTTTATTTCATCTTTAATCGACTGCAAATTAGCTAAGTTAATTTCTACGCTTAATTCATTAATTAGACCATTCTGTAAAGATGAGTATCGTTTCAAGCTGTCAGACGAATTAATTTTAATTTCTTCCATCTACCCCAAATCTAAATTAACTGCTAAACAGTTAAGCATATCTTTCTAATTATGTTTATCTTTCCTATCAATGCTTTTCTACTCAATATTTTCTCTCTCATTCAATAAATCGGACATAGTAATAAAATCTTTCAACTCACGATCTAAAAAGTATATAAGCAAGTTAATTAAATTTCTAAAAGTGTTTATACATGTTATAGAAAACATTAGCTTAATCGAAAGCGTTTAAGTCTAATCCCATAAATTTAACTAACTGTTATTAACATATTAAATGAGAACAAAAGGTACATTTTAAAATATCAAAAAGACAAAACCAGAAATAAGATTCAGTCTTTGTATTTTATCTGAAAAAATAAATTAAGCGATTCTATGAAAAAATGAAAATTAGTTATTGTTTCCACCGTAAATATCTAGCAAATCTTCATGGCTAAGAGAAAAAGAAACCTCTTCATTATCACCGTGTTTTTTCTTAATCATTTTTTAAGCCTTACTAATTAGCTGTTCACTTTTAAAATATGAATCAATTTCACTCAAATTCTAAGAGCTTTCATGCTACTTATTATTATCCTTTATTTAGCTATTTTTTTAAGCCGAAACTTAATTTTCAAGCTATAACGATTGTACTTAATCTTACTAGCTTATTTTATTCTCTAAATTTTGATTAAATGCACTGACATCCATTAGATTTTAAGTGTTTTAAGAAATTTCATTATTTTTGAGTACTAAAATAGATGAGTTATTGTTTTTATTCAACTTTAAGTTTTCTTCTTCGATTGTTTTAAGATTTTTTTTAGAATTTTTTTTATTTTAAGAGTGATTATTTCTCTTTTATTTATTTAAAATAGTATTTGCCTTTTGTAGTTATTATGATTCTTATGAATTCTTATTTATCAAAATGTCGTACTCTTTTTGAACTTTTTTATTTTGTTTATTTATATAATTATCCAAAAAAAACCTTTCATAAGCTGGAGTTACTTATAAGTTGACCTTTTTCACAAAAAACAAATATATATCAAGAATATTAACATATTATAGTATCCCATACAATATTCCTCTGAATATCTTCCAATCTAAAATCTGCTAAAACTAAATCAAATTTTGTTTGCAATAAAATGTCAATATTTCGCAAATGAAAATTCCTAAATTCTACGCCTTTTGTGAATTATATTTGTATTAAGCCAGTAATTCAATCGATTTTTTAGACAAACTCTTACGTAAAATTAAACATCGAGCATTTAAAATGATCCAAGATATCATTAAGCATATGGGCTGAAAAATGAGTATAAAAGCAGCCAAATCTTAAGAATATTAAGATTTGAATTAGGCACTAGCAACATAAATAATGTTAGATGCCTTATCAAATGTATTCATACCCCAATTAAATAACCACCAGAGCATTTTTAATATATTTAACCAATTTAAATTCATTTTTATTTCTTTATCTCCTTGATTGAAAAAAACCTTAAATTACTTTTTCAAAGCTATTTTAATATTTTTTGTTTATTTTGTAATATTGATTTTTTTTATAAATAAGATCTATATATCTTTTTAATATATTCATCAATTTTTTTGACAATCAATATCAAACTCTTTACTTCGAAAAAGGTAAAGTCATTCTTAATAATTATTCATGAAATAATAAAAATAAAAGTGTATTTTTATACTTACTTGTAAAATTTATTTTTCAAAGATATTTAAAAATAATCAATGATTTTGACAAATATTAAAAAGTGAAAAACTATTTTTTAAAATAATTTAATCATCATATATTGATAAAAGAGGGAGTAAGATACATATTTAAATTAAAGATATAATTGAGTTGGATTTTAAAGGGATAAAAAAAATATAAAAGAGAACATACATATAATTAGTTAAGGAACTTATGACAAATCAAAAAAAGTCTCCACCTTTTAATCTATAAATTTATCACATAAACGATTTATGCCTAAGTACTTTTTTTGATTTTGTAATTTTCATAACTTTCAATATTAAATTATTATGCGTATCTTATTTACGAATTCATAATAATAAATAAGATTATAATTTAGATATCATTGGAGTATAAAAAATTAAATAAATGAAATCTTAATAATTTAAATAAATCTAAATCAGTAATATTTAACTAGTAGCGATAATAATTTGTTAAATGATAATTAGATTTCTCATTTCAATTTATTTTGTTTGGTATTTTTTTTATTTTGTGATTTTTTATTTAAATACATTTTTTATCTAATAGAAGAATATTTCTTTTTAAATAAATGTAAAAATTAATTAATTGATTATCATGTTATTTATAATAAAACATAAATTATTCTAAGCATTATATTTTATTGAATACATCAAATAAATATTTTTAATTAAGGATTATTAGAATTTAAAATAGATTCATTTTATATTTTTAGTTTTTACTCTTATTTATTTTCTTTATTATTTGGCTTTCCTTAACTAAAATTTCTAAAATTTTATCAAAACTTATTTTAAATTATAATAAGGGAAATAAAATTCATAATCTTTTACAGAGTCAAAAATCTAATCATTTTATTTCTAAACTTATTATTATTGAAGTTCTTAATGATTAGTTGGGGTAACTAAATTTAAAGATTGATTTTACTAGTTTTTTTCAATTATGTTTCTTAAAATGTCGTGTATTCCTTGCCTTCTCTATTCAGATGAGGTCTATATGTTATATTTTTATTAAGAATCTAAAGTTTGAAATAGTTTTTTCACTATTTTTTCCTTTTATTAATCAGAGTAATTACTAAAATGGAAACTATTTCTTTTATTCTTAGATTTAATACCTTGAAAATCACTCTCTTAATTATTATTTTCAAAAATCACACTATCTTTGATATTTTAATCTGATAATTTATTTTCTAAGTTACTTTGAGTTGCTTGATTATTTTCTTCTCTTTCTAATTTAGAAGGTTTACTAGAATCTGCCAACAAAATTATTTCCTTTAATATTAATTAATAAATTCGCTAAATGAATAAATTCTTATTAAAAATAAATAATTTACTTCTAGTTCATGAGTGCTGAATTTAATATATTATGAATTTCTTTTAAAATGATTTAGTTTTTCAATAAATTGCTAAGTATTTAAATCAGAATCAATCTTAAGTGTTTCACTTTACCTTTTTATAGTATTCTAAAGGTTACTGATCATTTCTTCTTACTAATTTTCTTATAAGGAATCTGATGAAGAAGAAATTTCTGACTAGGATTATTCTGAAATTTATCTTTCTATTTCTAATTTTTACTAAAGAAGTTTTGATATAGTACTTTAGTATTTAAGAAGTAGTAAAGGTGTTGAAGTATGACTGATTTTCCTCTTAAATTATTATCTTTTCTGTATATCTGATTCTAAAATCTTAATTTTAAGAAATATTCCTTTTTTGTTTAAGCCAACATGAGTACAATTTAAATATGAGTGTAAGTTACTGTGGCAAATTTAGCACTTTAAATCTACATTTATAAACCCATTTTAGAATAGTATTTTATCTTTAATCTCACAATACTTTTAATGCTCACTGTCATTTTTCTTAACTATTTCTATAAAATCTTATCTATCTAATCTCATAATTTTTGTAAAATCAGTAGATTTTGTACTAAATTATTGTGCTTAGCCTGTAAAGAAGCTAAATTAGCCAAATATATCACCTGGATTCAGTAATTAAATACTATTTTATTATTTACTTCTTTGTGAATTCGGATATAAATCAATTTCAACTTTTAAATTATTTAATTAAATTATGTTTAAATAAAAATAAAATTATGTTACCTTAACCCTCTATTATAATCATTAGTGATTAATTTTAAATATCTTTTTCAAATTAAATTATTTAGTTAGGGAAATAATAATCTTCCTTTAAGCACAGTGAAATTTAATTCAAAGTTTATTAGCTAAAGTTTCTTTATAAAAATGGTATTTTTGAGAGAATTTTCATATTATATTCTAAAAAAAGTGAATCTTTTAGTTCTCCTGATAATCTACAAAGCACTTGTTCGTTTTCTATTTATTGTTACTTGAAATTCTTTTGGTAGTAGTGCAACAAATTCTGGTTAACTTTAGCTTTTAAATTGCTTAATATAAAATTTTTTTTCATTTTTTTTTATGTAGAAGAATTCTTACTTTGATATGTTTCTTTGTTACATATATTCATTGATGGTTCGGATGTCTCTTGTTTGATTTTCTTACTATTTTGCCATTTCTGCTAAAATCAGACCAATTACACTTAAAATGTAACCAAAAGCGATGCTAATAAAAAGCATGATAAAAGAAGTATAAAATGTTTATAACACTGTTGAACTTATATTAGAGCCAGTAGTCATTAATGTAAGTGTCCAATATATAGCTGCAAGATACAGTTTCCACCATACTAAATCTGCTCCAATACTATCATCAAACCAAGTTTTTTCTACCCCTAAATATCTTAATTCTGCTAAGCCAAGAAGATACCAAATACAAGCTATTGTATGAGCAATAATAAATAATTTTAAAATGAGATTAAATAGCTAAACTAAATAAAATTATTATATTCTCATGTATAATTAAAGCTATATTTCTTCTATATCTATAAGAAAGTTATGAAGCTTGATGTACTACAGGCACTTTAAAATTAGAAAATCTAATCCGTTCATTTCAATGACAAATGAGATTATCAATGGTATCATATCAAAAATGAATTTCTTTTTTAAATAATATTTAAAAATTCCCAATCTGTCTTAAATGCTGTTCGATTTTAAGTAAACTATTGAGTTAAGGTTAATAAATACTTCTACCACCCAAAAGCCTTTAATAAGATTATTAACAAATTAGACTAAGCTACTTTCAACTTAAAAAACAATAATTAGAGAAAAGACAAATAAATACATAAAATTAAAGAAAGCTTAAACTGACTTTATGAATAAACCTAATACATTTTATATGTCAATTAAAGGTAGATTATAAATATAATCCCATAATTGTCTTTTTAATAAAATGTTATCCTAAAATTGATGTGTTATATTAGGGATATTATCGCTTAAATCATTAATTAGTAACCTATTTTTTTTATTATAAGATCTGTTTCTAACGATATTTGTTAATAATTTGTAGAAGTTTGACATTCTAATTTTCATTTTTGTTATAAAAACTAAGTTTTTCTTCAACAATTAAAGTTATTCATTATTTTAATTTATCTATTATTAGTTTTTTTTAAATTATGAATAAAACTGATTTTCGCTTTCTAAATAGTATTGCTAGCGCCCAGTCTGATTTAAAAACTAAGCATCTACATTTTCACTCCTTTAACTTAATTCATCATTATAATTACTTAAAATATATTATTGCCTACTCATATTCCTTGTTCTTTGTGAAAATAAAAGAGCACTTTATTATTATTATATTCTAAAGTTACTTTTGTTCGATTGATGAGTAATATCAACTAATTGCTAATCTATTTCTTAGTTTTCTATTTGCTGATCAAATACATTTTAAAACTATACTTTTGATTAAGAGTTTATTTCTACTCTTCTCTCTGATTCACTCCAACAAGACTCATCCTTCATCAGATTTTTATTTTTTATACACTGCTAACTCTCTGAATATTAATTCTTAATAAACAAGCTTTGAATTCCATGTAATCCATATACCTAATCTTACTCAAACATAGTTTATTATCTTAACTTTAAAACTATAAAATGTAGTAATCTTTTATAATTGAATTATTATTAAATAATCTAAGTAAATAATACAGTTGTTAACAAATAAAAGTTATTTGATAATGGTTAATTCAGATTTATACAATTTTTATGTTTATTTAACAAAGCTATAAAAAGTTAAAAAGCTCATTTTATTAAAAATAAAGAATAAAATGTTAAAGAAAATTTATTGAGTATATTTTTGAAAAAATTACTATTTCGTTAAAATACAAAAAATTTTATTAATTTAAAAAAAATAAATTGTAATAGTTAATTTAAAACTTGATAAAATATTTTTTTTTTAAGTATTAGGATGCTATGAATTATCATTCATTAGTTTTTTATAAAATTAAATTACCAATAGATTATAGTGATGTAAGCAAATTTTTTTTCAATGGTTAATTTAATATTTAACTTACTATTATAAAAAATAAAAATGCATAAGAGCGTTATTAATTATCACTTATTCATTTTAAAAAATAATTCAAAGTTTTTCATAGACTAAGATTGCAAGTAGATTTTGTTTTTGAGTGAAGAAATTCCATTTTTTATTTTATTAATTAATTTAACATTTAAAATATTATTTTAAAATAAAAAATTTATTACAGTGCTATTAACTATCATTTTATTCATTTAAAAAAAATAATACAAAATTTTAATAGAAAACAATTGAAAATAGATTTTATTAGTTTGTGAAGAAAATAAATTTTTTTGCACTTATTGATTAAATATTTAACACAATATTTTAGAAAATAAAAATGTATTAGAGTGTTATTAATTTTTAAAAAATAATTCAAAGTTTTTAACAGAATAAGAACGAAAGTAGATTTTATTTATGTCATTGTATTTGAAATTCAAAATATTTTTTTTAAATTGCAACTTCACTTATATTTTTCCTTTTACTCAGCCTTTCCTTTTCTTTATTGTTTACATTTTTTTATTTTGATTTTTGAAAGTTTATTTAAGACATGTTTCGAATTATTGTAATTAAAATAAAAATCATAGTCTTTAAGCGAATCAAATGTCCATTCATTATATTCTAGTGCTTATTATAAGGTATCATTATTCATTATTGCATTAATTGCAATAGACTACTAATATAGTTAACTTTTTTCAAATATCTTTTAAAAAAAATCATTTATTCCTTTCCTTCTCTTCTCTAGCGATATCTACTTAGAATAATTTGTTTTTTATTCATTACATTCAGGTATTTTTTTAGCTAAACTTTATCTTCGTGGAATGTAATTACTTAAAAATGATGGGTTGCTTTTGTTAGATTATGAAGCATTTTTCTATTCTACTTCTTGGTTATTTATTTAAACATTAAGATTACTTAAGCAATGACCGTTACTACTATTTTAGGCCATATTAATTAAATTATTTACACTCGGGTCTTAATTTTCTTATGATTCTTACTTTAACACTTTTTTTGAATCATGCATTAATATTTCCTATTATTTTAGTTAATTAATTTAGATTGACCAAAAAAAAATTTACTTCATTCTCACGACTATCGAATTTTTAAAGCTAGCCGCTTAATCTGTAATTATTGTTTATCCTTTCAAATAACTATATTGTATTGAGATCAGAATCTATTTTAAAAGCTTCACTATGCCTTCTTTGATTTTACTATACAAAACTGACAATTTCTTCTTATTATTATTATTCATTTTATGAGCTTTCTTATGAGGAATTTTCTGATTAAGATTGATGAGAGAAATAACTTTCGCTTTCTAATTAATATTTTATATTTTTTATTATACCTTATATGTATCTAATAAGAGCTAGAGGAGTTTAATTATACTGAGATCTTCTTTTAAACTGCTTTCTGATTTGTTTTTCTTTCTCAAATATACATAATTTTTTAAGCATACCACTTTTATTTAAATTTATTTGGTTGCAATTGTAAATGAGGTGAGTGCTACTTTCACATACTTAGCATTTTAGACCACCTTCATTATATCTGCCATATAAAATTATTTTATCTTTCATCTCACAAAACTTTTGATATTCAGTATCATTTTTCTTTAAAATATTTAACAGATCTTATCTATCCAGTCTCATAATTTTAGTAAAATCTGTAGATTTAGTTTTTATTTGTGAAGCAAATCCAGTCAAAAAGCTTAAATGACCAAACACATCTCCTTAGTTTAGCAAAGTAACTCCAGCATGGTATTTATTAGGTAAATTAGGGTATGACATCACTTCAACTAAAAAAATAAATTAGAAAAAAATATTATGAGAAATTAATTTCATAATTATAAAAGTGCCTTAAATATAATTATTTTTTTTTATTTACCTTGACCCTCAATTATATACATCAAGGACTAATTTAGAATCTCATTTTCAAATTAAATTATTGAATTAGGAAAGAAATACTCCTCTTTTAAGCACAGTGATATTTCATTTAAAGTTTATTAACTAAAATTTTAAAATAAAACAGGTATTTTTTCAAGTATTTTCATATTATATTCTTTAAGCAGTTATTCTTTTAATTCACTTGATATTTTAGATAAAACTTCATTATTTTCAATCTATTATTGTTGGAAGTTATTTTAGTAATAATGAATTATGTTCTAATTCACTCTTGCTTTTAAATCACTTTTTATTCATACAAAAATATTATGTTAATTTTGAATTAATAAAATATTCCTTACTTTGATATGTTTTTTTGATTCATGTATTCATTAATTGTTCTAATGTCTTTTGTTTAATTTTCCTGTTTTTTTTCTATTTCTGCTAAAATTAGGCCAATTACGCTCAATATATATCCAAAAACAATACAAGTAAATAACATGATAAAGGTAGTATAGAAAGTTTATAATACTGTTGTACTTATATTTGACCCAGTAATCATTAATGTTAATGTCCAATACATAGCAGCAAGATACAGCTTCCACCAAGTTAAATCTTCTCCTATACTATCACTAAACCATGTCTTTTCCATTTCCATATACCTTATTTCTACCAAACCTAATAAATACCAGAAGCAAGCAATTACATGAGCTATAAGAAATAACTTCATTATAAGTGTAACAAGCTGTACAAAGTAAAATTATTTTACTCTCATATAAAGTTAAAAATAAATGATTTTAACATCAATGATAAAATTATGAACCTTAATATACTATATGACTTATAGATATTCAATTATCAGATTATCTTGTTAAGCGAAGAATAAAATAGATAAAGGTATGATATCGAAGAAAAATTTTGTCTTGAAGTAGTATTGAAAAATTGCTAATCTATCAGTAATAGTTGAGGATTTTAAATAAACCTTACTATTTAAGTTAATAATTACTTCTACTATCCATACACACTTAATAAAATTGTTTGTGAGCTCAATTAAGCTACTTTAAACTTAGAAAATAATAATCAAAGAAAAGACAAAAAAGTAAAAAAAATTAATAAATGCTTAAATGGATTTTATTGTTAAGCCTTTAAAACTTTGAATGTCTATTAAAGGTAGGTTGCAGTAATATTCCCAAACATATTTTTTCTTTTAAATATTCTTCTAAAAATACTGATTCTCGTTCGGAATATCATCACTTAAATCATTCATCAATAGCCTAGTTGCTTTGTTATATGATCTATATAGCATGATGTTGGTTAATTGTTTGTAGAAGTTTGACATTCTTATTTTCAATTTAGTTATCAAAACTAATTTTTTCTTCAAAAATTTTAGCTTATCTTTGCCATTTTGTTAATTTTTTTTGAACTACAAATAAAATTAATTTTCACTCTCTTAAAATAACTATTATTAGCGAGGTAGTTGATTGAAAGAATAATTATCTATGTTTTCATTTTTTGAATTTTAATAATCATTGATATATCTACTCTTATTTCTCACTCTATAAGTAGTAGGTTGATCCTTTTATAGCGATTTTTATGATTGGTTATTAGAGTCTATAAATGATTCTAAGCATATTTATTATTCAGTTTTAATGCCACTTATTTTTTAGCTTTTAGGATCTTATATTTCTCTATCAGATTAAGAGTTAAAGTCTAGCTTTCTCTCTGATTCATTTAAACAGCAAGGAGTTTCATCTTTAAAAAGATTTTTGTTTTTTACATCTTGCCAGCTATCTGAATATAGCTTTCTTATAAATAGACTTTAAAGCTCATGTTAACCTTGAATCTATCCTTCTTCCTTCATTTTAGTAGATATCTTACCTATTTAATTATTATTATTATTATTTTAATTACTACTTTTATTATACTTAATTATATAATTAAGTATATGTTTTGTCCAGTAATTTATACTCATTATTTATAAAAGGAAATAGTTAAAATAGTATAATAAAAAGTAAATATTAAAATTGATGTCAATTTTAAATTTTGCATTATTTGATTGATATACTTAAATTTAACTCCTTTTTTTAAGTTAATAGATCTCTAGCAAATTATTAATAAAATAAGCACAAAACCTGAAAAATCATTAAAATATTAGCATAAATTTGATAATGACTAAAGATAGTTAGTAGCAAAAGAAGCATTAATTGCTTAAAATAACATCTAGATGGTAAAAAATACAAAATTCTAAAAATTGAAATGGCAAAAATTAATTACCTTAAAATTAAAAAGATGAAGCAATAAAAGAAAGGGGAAATATGGGATTGATAATTCATAGATCCTAATATCCGAATTTTATTTTACTAGAATCAAGCTTCTATCATGATTTATTTCTTAAAGAGAAAATGAAATTAGTATTCAAGAAAATGATTTATGTGGTTAAGTTTTAAAAAACTCTTTTAAAATACATATAAGACATTTAATGCTTCAAATGGATGGTATGGCAGCTTTAAAAAGAGATGGCAATTATCTTTCCACTGCCGTTACCACTCATACAAGCAAAAGTTTTGAGCAATTTACTTGTGTACTGAAGGAAATAAAAAATTTTAGAACAAAAAGCTTTGTGTAAGGTAAAAAATTAATATTTATTAATATAGATCCTGTTTTCTTGATATGACAGAAAAAGCGACTTTTGAATTCTAAGGTATGAAGAATATTGATATTATCTAAACAAGAGGAAAATAAATAAGAATTAATAGTTATAGGCGTAACTAGTCTCGGGTTATTTTCTCTTCCCATGTTAATATTTAAATCTAAGTAGAAATAGAATTTGATTAATAATTACAAATAAAGCCCATATAATAATAACTCATAATCTAAAAGGATTGTAAACTGATTAATAATACTAAAATTATAAATAGTCAGTGGTAAAAAATATCTAATTAAAACCCAAATCTTAGATTGCCCAAGTAAAATATTAATAGTTAATAAAATAAGAAAAATTAGCTATTAAATAAAAACAAAAAAATAATGGATTAAATCCATTACAAAAACTAAGACTAAAATCTTACCTAACAGGAGTAGACGAGATTCAATAAGATAACTGCTCAAAATATACCGTAATGCCTCAGAAATCAATTCAGTAATTTAGCTAGAGTAATAATAAAGACCATTGAGAAAATGAAACTGAATCATGTAGGGAGCCTCCAAATAAAATATAGATTGATGTCTGTTAATTTATGGTATATATAAGTATGCCGCTTACCCAAAATTATTTTTCATTTTTATATTTATTTTTTTTGAAATTCAAAGCTATCATTTATTTATTTTCAATAATAATTTTTTTTCTTGAATAATTTAAGTCTTGTTATTATTTTCTAAGGTTTAATTAAATATTTTATTTATATATTTATAAATAAAATTAAAAAGCTTTTATTCAATATGTATTAATCAGATTTTAGTAAAAAATGTTGTAAAAATAAGGATATTACTGATGAAAATTAATATAATTTTTAAAAAATGTAATTTGAAAATTTATATTCTATTAATATTACTCAAATATTAGACATATTATTTTAAATTTTATATTGCGAAATAATAAAATATAAAGTAAAATTTAATTACTAAAAGAAAAAATCTATTTAAGAGAAACTTTATCTAAATACTAATTAATAACAAATAATAATTTAATAAACTAATTTCTTTTGTAAATATCTATATATATATAATTATTTTAGAGTAAAGAAATTCAGTTGTTAAACAGAAATGTAGAAGTAATAAAATACAGATTAAAGCTTAATATAGCAAGTAAAAAACCTCTATTATAACTCTAAATTAAATGAATGCATACATTTAGTGGATGAAGTATCTAACAATTTGCAGATTCATGAATATTTAATTGCTAATTTGTACAGAAGTATATGTTTTTTTGAGCATGGTTAATATAAAAATGGATTTTAAAGCTTCGAAAAGTTAATTGAAATTTTAAATGAAGCTAATAAAACAAATTAATTTGACGAAATAGATATTTTAATTAGAGGCTTTTATTAGTGGCAAATATTTTTTTATAACCCTGATTAGGCTGTTATGAATAATTTAGAATTCAAAAAGAAATTAGATAATTATTAATAGCTCTATTAAAATGAATAAATATATAATTAAGGAGTGTACTTTTTTGGATTAGGCACATTTGAAATGATTCAGCTATATCATTTAGAAGATTTAAATCTGGCAACTGACCTTTTAATTAAAGCAAAGCAACTATTAAAAGATTATGAATAGGATCTTATACCTTTGATAAGCTGGACTTATTATTTAGGAGGAAAAAATGATGAATCACTAGAGTGCATAAATGAATTATTTGCCATAAACCCTAATTTCCCTTAAATTTTAAATTATATAGCAATATATTACAATAGGCTTAAAAAATTAGATGAAGCAGAAAAATATTATCTATTAATTGTAGAATAATCACCAAAAAATACAATTTATTTAAACAATATTGCATAATTTTATTTCTGCTAAGATAAAAAAGAGATAGCATTGTAATATGCTCAAAGATCATACGATATAGATAAAGAGAACTCATATTCTAGCACACTTTATGCTTAAATTTTAACTGATTTAGGTGATTTTCAAAAAGCTAAGGAAATTTTAATTTTAGGAATTGAATTTAATCCTTATTATGCAGATCTTTACACACAGCTAGCAAAAGTAGAATAAAAATTATAGAATTTAGAAGGATATTTAAAAAACTTAGAACTCTGTATTCAAATTAATCCTTAAGAGAGCTTCTATTATTTATAGTTTGGAATAGGTCAATCTAATTGTGGATTAAACACTCTAGCTATAACAACTCTTACTAAATGTTTAGAACTAAAGTAGTCAATCAAACATAGACACTACACATATTCTTGGCTTGGCTTTACTTTTTTGAGCTAGTTTGAGATGAATAAAGCACTAGAAAACTTTTTAAAATGTCTTGATTTAAACTTACCAAGTCAAATGCAAGATACTGAAATATAAACCGCTGGTTATTTATTGGATTTAGAAGAGATTAGCTTGAACTTTAAAATTTAATAAATCAATTAAATGTAAAATTATTTTTTCTCAAAACTTAATCTTTTAATAGAAATAATGCAAGAAAATTATATCCAAGTCTTATTAAAATAAAAATTAATAGAATATACTTAATTATTAAGCTTAGTTGGCTATAAATAATAGCTTTAGTAATATCTTAACTTTTAAAATAATATATAACATTGGGATTTATTTATAGATTGATAATTTTCATGTTTTATGTTTAAGTTATACTTAAGTTTTATAAAAATTTACTTGAAAATCAAGTAATTCTTTTCTTTAAAATTACAAAAATTATTTTTTTTTTAGTTTTTAAATAATTAAAAATAGCATTTTAAACTTATAATTTTACTTAATTTTAAATAAATTTAGTATAAAATATATTATACATGTAAATAAAGCGCTTAGATTCAAACTTACCTAGTTAAATCTAAGGAACTGAAATGAAAACACCTACTATTTGGTTGTAAGATTGAACTAAAAAAGCAGATACTTTAAAATGAAATAAATTAATAAAAAGGAAAATATAATTATCTAAAATTTAATATTTTAATAGAATAAAATATAAATAGTACCCATTCAAGTTTTTTAAAGTTTAAGCTAATAGAGTATTCTTTATTTTTAAACATAGTTTGCCTTAAACAACAGCTTAGGATTTGTTAAACATTAATAGCAATATATAACATAGGAGTTTATTTAAATATTTATTTTGCTAAAATTAAATTTAAGTTTGTTAATATTAAAAATTTTGATAGATTTATTATTAAATAAAAAATATTATTTCAACTCATTACTTTTAAATTAAACAAATAAATATTAAAATAATAAATGCAAACTGATATAATAAAGTAGTATAAAAATAAATATCTATTTGTAGTTCATCTTCAATTAACAGTGCTGTTGCTAAAATCTAAAAAGAACTGATATTCCTTACTAATATAATGTTGGTCTATTTTCTTTTATGCTTATTTTTGTTTAATTAATTCCTCCTTTTAATATATTTTTTATGCAAACTCTTCAATTATTTATTCCTCAGGTTTTAGGATATCGAAATAATTACTAGCATAAAGAGCAAAAGGAGTTCCTATTAAGAATGCTCCTTTGAATACCTATTTAAATAGCACACCTACACCGGCTGCAACAGTTCCCAAAGCAGTACCATTTAAGTATTTTTTTTTCAATTCGAATCTTTTAAGTACCTTATCCCTCTCTTCCTAAAGCTCAGTAAGCTATTTACAATAATCAGTAATCATGGTTTCATAGTCTCTTTATTCAAGTTCTCTCATTTTTTCTGACCATGCTTTTACTTATTAATGATCAATAGATGAATTTTAAAGCACATCATTAAGAAGCTAATTTTTAATATTTTAAAACTCTTTGATTTATTGATTAGATTTTTCTATTGAAATTTGATAAACTGAAGACTAAGAAAAGAGGTTCTTTATATAACTTATATAATCTTCTTCTTAGTTACTTTTTGCTGACAGATTCTCAGATTCATTTTTTTCAAAATTGAAATTTTAAGAAGGGAATACGAAATTAACAACAACAGATAAATTTTTGCTATTTAGAGGAATGCAATAATTCATGCTTTTAAGCAGCATTTGATCCTAAGGCTTTGCTCTAAGAGAATATTAAAGCATTAATACTATATGATCAACATTATTTTTCTAAACTATTTAGGTTATCTCATCAATTATTTCCCTATTACTCCTTTCATGATCAAATAGTCCTGGTGTATCAATAACATTTATATTGATAGCATGATTTTTTTCATTTATTATTTATTTAGAGTGTTGCTAAATCTGTTTAGTTTAACTTCTAAAGCTACTACTAGACTTGAAATAATTATTAGCGTCAATAAGACAATTACAGAAGGTAGATTTACCAACACCAGTAGGACCTAAAACTAATATTGTTTTTACATAAGATTGATCATTAAACCATTTTTTCCTTTAGTAATCAGCGTAGATGGTAATTAAAAAGGCAGGAATAATCTTTTTATATGAAGCTTTAAAGAAATTAGAAAATTCTAACATAAGTATTAATTTATATCTTATGTATTAATTATTAAAAGTTTAATTATATGATTTGGGTATTTTAATTATTTTGCTGGCCAATTTTTATAATTTTACATAATAAGATAAATTAATTTCTCAGTAATATTCACATAAAAATTCTTTTAAATATGTATAGATACATAGATAGATAGATAGATTTTTTATATGAAATTGATTTCTTTATTTTATGGTCTGATTTAAATTTGATGTTAAATAAAGTAAAATGGAACAATAGAAGTAATTTGTATTTTAATTATGCTTTTATAATATATACAATTAATATAATATACTTTATGCAAATAATATTTAGATTGATATCACAAAACACATCATAAATATACATATAATTCTAGAAAATCCTTAAATATACTCACTATCATCAAATTCACTAGCTTTATTCTTCAAGAGGTATCTCTTTAAGAGCTTTTAAGAAGTATTTTCCACAAATCTTACCTATATTTTATGGGTCGAGCCAATTTATTACTTTTTCTAAATCTTCAATTTGCATATTCAGATTGCGAATTAAAACTGCACAGAATTTTACATTAGAAATATATCCTATTTTCATTTTAATTATTTATTCATTCATTTATTTATTAAATTATCATAAAATTTGAAAGTTGTTAAGTAAGTAAGTAAGTAAGTAAGTAAGTAAGTAAGTAAGTAAGTAAGAAAGTTAATACCTTCTTCATCAGTGACATCTTTAAGCAAATCTTCTATGTTAATGTTTTTTTGCAAAGAAATTCCTTGTGCTTTTTGAATTTCTTAAATAGGTATTTAAACTGCCTTATGATGCTTTATTTTATTCAAAATCTCGATATCAAGAGGCTTAGCAAAGAAATGTCTTTTATTTCCATAAAATTTAACTTTAGGTTGCTTGCTTGTAAAACCAATAACTTTTTTACATTAAAATTATTTAAAATTCAATCAAAAAATAAATTTTTACTTTGAGGACTATATAATTTTTTGTTTTCTGTACAACTCTTGTTTACTATTTTTTCATCAACAGGAGCTCCACAAAAGAAGCAAACAAGTTAGTATTTTTATAGTTATTACTGCAAGTCTTCAGCCAACCTAATTTTAAACTTGTTTAAGTTTATTTAAAAAAATTAAAATAATTACTTTGCCCATTCTTGAACTTCTTGGTTTGTTTCATCTTCTAGCTGAGATGCACCTTTAAAGGTTTCTATATTTTATTTTTCTTGAATTAACTTCCAAATAATTTCATCTTTTGAACCAATAAGAGCATTATTAGCTTCTACCTAAGATAATTTTTGTCTAACTTCTTATAACTCTCTTGGCATGTCATATGGATAAATATTGATTTCATCTATATTAAAAATTTTTCAAATCAATTCTAAAGAAAAACTAATTGATCTATCTAATTGAGAGCAACTTAAAATAACTTTATTTTACTTTTAAATGGTTTGCTTATCTAATAATTAGCATTTTCCCATAAACTTCTAGATTGAAGGAGGAATGGTACAGGATTTGTAGGGTCTTTGATTAAATCAAAGAATGTGTGACCTATTTCATTAATTTTACTTAACTCCTTTTAAAGGTTTTCAACATCATGATTTAATATAGAAAGCTTAACTCCTTCAGCATTATTTAATCTTTCTAAAATACCTCCATACTCAACTCTAATATCTCTTTCTATAATAGTTGTAATATATTTTATTTCTTCTATTCTGTATTCAACTCTATGCAGCTAAGCCCCTAAAAGCAAAGATTTCTCTCTCAGATTATTTTCAATTGAATATGTAAGCTTACCAGCTCTTCTGTTGAAGGCATCGTGTAAATTACAAATTCTATGCAACTTTTGAAATATTTAAAAGGGAATCAATTATTTTTCAAATAAAGTATCATTTTTATTTTAAATTTTTAAACAAACTAAAAGCTTTATTAAAAGACTACTTGGTTATTATGTGGTCCCTAAATAGTACATTATTCACATACAGGTTCTTCACTTGTTTCACAAAAATATTTTAATGGTAATTTATGTCTTATACAAAGTCTTTCTCTAAATTAATTGTAAAATTGGTTAAATTCAAATGCATTATTGGCTTGATCGTCTTTAAAATGAATTTTCAAAAATATAACAGCTAATATATTAATAATTCAAATTACTCTGGTTGTACCACTGGAATTTCAACAAGCTATCTCTATTGAACTTTTTAAAAAAATAAAAAATTATTCAAATTATATTGTGCTGCTTTTGAAGATATTAAAATTAATTTATTTTTTGCTAATTACTTGCAGGTGGCTCTTAAATTTGTATTTCAGCTTTTGATGGAGCCTCATCTATTTTTACTGCTTTTTTATCTCCTTCTTTTTTGGATTTTTTAGTATCCACTGATTTATCTGATTTAGAGTCCTTTTTACTGTCTTTTTCTTTTTTATCAACAGATTTATCAGAGGACTTCTTCTTATCCTTAGAGTCCTTTGCATCTTTACTTTTATCTTTTTCTTTGTCCTTTGGCATTTTTAATAACTTTTATTATGTGAATATATATATCTTTTTAATGTGTTTTCTTTAAAATAAAAGAAAGATTGATTACTAATATTTTTAAATTAATATTTACTGTCAAATTTAATATTCTTGTAAAGATAAGCAAATAAAATAAATAAATTATTTATTTCATAAACTCAAAATCAAAAATTTATTGAATCAGCTGGATTTGGATTGAAAATCAAACAAGATTTCAAAATTAGATGATTTTCTCAAAAATTTTATAATCATTCATTAAATATCAATTAATTTAATTTAAATCATTGATGATAATCATTAAATATTTAAAATAAATAGCATACATATTTTTGAAGATTAATTCATTTTTTTATAATAATTTTTTTAATTTAGATTAATAAAAATAAAAAGAATTTAAAATGTTTATTTTGTTAAAATTTTTGAATATATTATATTTATTAAATATCTTAGTTTAGATATATAAATTCCAAGGAAAACTCTTGAAAGGTGAAATAATTGTCAGGAATAAGCATATTTTTTTATCTGGACTCAAAAGACCCAATTGTTAATTCTATTTTAAGAATACAATTAGCTATTTATTTTATATAAAATTTAAAAAGCGACAATTGATTTATAAATTAAAAGATTATAAATTATTGTTATATCGAAAATAATTAATGTAAATTAAGTTTATAAATTAATTTAATTTATGGAAACTAGTTATCTCTATAAATTTAAAAAAAATGATGCTTCTTTGCATTTTTATTTTAATGAAACATTAATAGAAGCGTTATATAATAAAAAGTTAATAAGGGACTTTAGTTTTAGAGCTAAACTAAAAAATGAAAAATAAATTTTGAATAATATGATCGATCATATATTTTCTAAAAATTTGATTGCCGATTTAATTCAAATTGAGAAAGTAATGATATATATGTATGTATAGTATTTAGAAAGTTGTTAAATTTGAATTCTAGCATAATTTTCAACGATATAAAAATGAAATTTTAATTGATTTGTTAATATTTGTAAATATAAACATTATTTATTTAATTATTTATGATATTTAATTATCAATTTACTAATACTTTTTTCATTTACTTTGAATTTCAAACTAGAAGCTCTTCAAATTTTGTAGTCTATATACACATTTTAGAACAAATTAAAGATTTTTATTAAAAATTAAGAAAGAGCATAAATACAGATGAAGAGCTCTACAAAATCTTCTTGCTTTAATGAATTAAACAATGCTCTAAAGGCAATCAAAAGAAATCAGCAGCCATAAAAAACTTAACAATAAAATACTCTGAATAATTTGTTTAATAGGTCCTCTTCTCAAGCTTCCAATATTCTTCTAACTTAAACTTCTTAAAGTACCTAATAAAACATAGATATATTTTCTTAAAGAAATTCAAATGCAAATCTTAAACTATAATTGAACGCTTCTAACAAATTAGAAAAAAAACCATCTAATGAAATAATAAGGGTATCTTGCGCAGAAGGTAGAAAATCTCCATAGATTTCTTCACCTAGAATAAAAGAAAGAAGTGATAAAGCACAATGCCAAACAAGTGGTCGCAAGAGTTAATATTTAAACAATAGCAATTTAAGTGGAAATAACACCAGTGCAAGCAATTCAAGATAAGTTGTTGGATAAATAAAAATCTCACTCTCTAAATCGTAATCTAAGAAAAATATATTTCAGTAAATAGATGGCTAAAAAGAATAAGGTTCATAGAATTTTAGATATATAGACTAAAATATAGGAAAGAATGTTAAAAATGAGGCAAGTAAATTAAGTAGGACCCAAAGTAAGGCCAAATTGATAAGTCCTGATAAGAAAAATCTGCGATCTTAGGAAAAAAATTTGCAAAGCAGTAAGAAAAAAAATTCTCAATTTATTGCTTAAAAAAGACAGTTAGAACCTAGCCAAGAAAGTGATAGAAACGGATTTAATTTGAGCAGTGAAGAGGACAATTATCATTTTAATAATAAGGAGAATTTTCATGAAAACATATAAACTTTATCTCACTTGATGATGTAGAATCCATAAAATAATGACTAAAAAGTTCTTTTAGATTCATTTAATAAGAAAAGAGATTCTTAAAAATTTAACAATAGCATTTAATAAGCTTTATTAAAGAAGAGGAGTGAAGGACTATTAGAAAATAAAATACCAAATTTGTTGACTTAGATTTAATAATAATAAAATTAGCAAGATAGATGTGATAGTTAAGGAAGTCTTAGTAAAAATAGTAAAGTATAGCAAAACAGCATTTATAATATTTTAAGTAGAGCAAAATCGTAAGAAAAAATTTAGTATAGCAACAATTAAGATTAAAGTTCCGCTCCTAATCACAGCGGATAGGAGCAATAATCTATGAATTCTCAATCTCAATCTTCTATGGCAGTTATGATGATGATTCTTAATTCCTCAAACAGCTCTAAGACTATAAATAATACCACATAATTAAATAATAACACTTAGACAGCAGCGAAGACAATGCAAAAAAGCAACTCTAAATCAAGCCTCCATTCATAGAAAAGCTTAGGTTAATCCAATTCTAAAAGTATTTTAAATTAAGTAAAGTAAACTATGATTTCATCTAATTAAAATACTTAAGCTTCTAGTAGTTCTTAACATAAACAGAGCAGTTCTATTTCTTACTTGAAATCTAATTGTAGCAATGTTGGAAATCTTTCTAAATCTAATTCGAGTCTAATTAAAAATAATTAACTTAATTATAGTAGAGGTATCAGTGAGACTTTGAATGATAACACTCACATCTTGTTAACAGATCATAGCTTTACAAACGCTAATAATAACAACTAGAATGTTTTGAAGTATATTTAATAGCAATAATAAATGTTAAATAATTAGAACACTACTGCCAATAGCTTAAACAGAGTAGCAAGTAGCTCGAATTTCGGTGGAAGAACAAATTAAATAGCCTCTAACGATAATCTTGAACAATAAATTTAAGAAAATATAAATCATTAATTTAACTAAACAAATTTTGTAACTTAGAATAGTTTTAGTTCTCCTTAAAATACTTAAATTAATTTGATTGGAGAATAAGTCTAGAAAATATGTGTAGATGACTATAGAAAGTAGACAAACATTTCACTAAATAAAACAAGAAACACTGAGCATTAAATGATGCAGTAGTCTTAAAAAAGTTATTTAGATTTAGCAAATAGGTAAAATGCTAATAACGCCTAATTATAAAGTAATGCTTCAAATCGCAATTTAAATAAGTGTTAAAGTAGCTCTAATATTAATCACATACTTAATTCTTAAAGTGACTTTATAGATCAGAACATTAATAGTATCCTTAAGGCTAATAACAATTATTTAAGTGACTTAAAAGCTGAATAATTATCAGCATAGCTAGGTAGTTCTAATACATAGAAAAGAATCCTTAATTCTTCTTTTAATAAAATAAACTCTTCTTTAAATCAAATTTAGTAACATCAATAAAATTAGCAATAATTACAATTAAATTAAGCCTAAAAGTAAAACAATAATATTGCTAGTCCTCAATCAAATAATTTAGTAATTTAAAATCAAACTGAGTCTTCATTCTCTTAGACTTAGTATCCTAATTTTTTGATAAATTAAGGGCCATGTATAGGAGGAAATTAAAATGGAGCCAATAGCAATTAAAATGTGCTAATTTCACAGTATGTTTAAAACTATAATGCAAACAGGACAAATACTTAATAATCAGAAACTAATTTCACCTTTCAGAATAATTCATAGAATCCTTCAACATCCGTTCTTCAGCAGCATTAAAATTAGGATTAAGATTTTGCATGCCAAGCTGAAGAAGAATAAATGTATATAAAACTATGCAATATATCAGGTGGTTAATAGATAAACTAGAATTAAAAGCAAGATAGGTATGCAACTTCCTGTTTTTAAGGAAATAACTTAGAGGAAGAGCAGTAAATCGAAACTATTTAGAGAAGATGTTCCTAACCAATTTAACAGTAGTAAAAAAGCTAGAATTTAGCAAGCTTAAACCAAAAGCCTTTTTCAGTGCTCTTTAATAATTTATTTAGCAACAAAAATATTAACTCAAAATAAAATAATACCGATGAAAGAGGCCAAACATAAATTCAAAATAAAAATACTAATTAAATGAAAAGAAAAAATAGCAATAGCTTGGTTTCATACAATACAAATCTGATTAATTTGACTAATAATACTATAAAATAAAACCCAAAAACAGAAAGCTCACCCTCTGAAAACAAATAAGAAAAAATAAGCGAATTTTCATAAAGTAATATAAACTAAGGATATATTAACAGCCTTATAGTGCAAAGAAATTCTTAGGGAATACTGTCTCAAGAAGTGAAGGAAAAATATAAATATAAAAGAACACCTAGTCTAACATAATTTAACTTCTGCAATTAATAATCTAATATATAAATCTAACCTTTGTCTAATAAAAATACTTCCTTTGAAGGATTTAATTTTAAAAATGGATAAGAAATTCAATAGTAGTAAATTAGTTTTTTTTAAGATGCATTTGGTTTAAATGCTTAGAACTTATAAAATTTAAATGAGTAATAAATATCTTAAGAATCAAATAATAACAATTAATTGGTTTAAATTAATTAAAAATAATTAAATTAAAATTAGAATGAACAAACTTAATTATAAAAGTAAATGTAAGTAATTTATGATAAAATGAAATAAAAACTAACACAGTATAAATCGGCAGAGTAGAAATGGAACAATGAAAAAACAACCCTATTGAGTTAAGTAGAATCTTTATAAAATCAAGTTAACTTTCTTTTAGAAGAAAATAGTTTGTATAAAAAAAGCGTGGTAACATACAATAATTAAAATGAAAAACAGCTTACAAATTCTATTTACTCTTCTATTGATGCCATATTTCAAAACTTCTGAAAGATCTTTACATTTTATTGTCTTATTATATATTATTAAATTATAAAAATTAAAAAAAAGAGTTTATATATAAAAAAATGGTTTTATTTTTTGTATAATTTATTAAAAAATTTTCATTCAAATTACCATGTAAATTCTAAAAATATCATTAAATAAAAATTCATAAGAAACTAAATATATTTATTTAATTGTTTTATTTTAACTCATCTTTAATTTTATTTTAATAACACCATTTAGTGTATTCAATAAATAATTATAAAAATCATAGTAATTAAAAAAATGAAACTTGAAAAATTCATTTCAAAAGATAAATCAAATTATTTTTTTATTTCCTAATTTATTAAATTTGAATATATTTTATTAAGTTTTTAATAAAAAAATTATTTTCAACAAAATTTAGGAATTTTATTTAGTTATAAATTTTATCATGAAGGATAAATATTTGTTTAAATAAAAGTGTTTTAATTGAATTTAGATTTTATATTTAACAGAATGTCATTTAGTGCATTCAATAAATAATTATAAAAATCATAGTAATTAAAAAAATGAAACTTGAAAAATTCATTAATAAAGATAAATCAAATTATTTTTTTAATTCTTTATTTAATTGAATATATTTTATTAAATTTTATAAAAAAAATTAATTTCTACAAAATTTAGGATTTAGATTTAGTTATAAATTTTATCATGAAGGATAGATATATTTTTATATGAAAGCATTTTAATTGGATTTAGATTCTATATTTACAGAATTTAATTTAATATCTTAATTTTGAGTTCTGATCTTATTTCAAAATTTTGATTAAATAAATAAAATTAATCAATCTTTTAGTTTGTAATAAAAATAAGATAAAAAAAGTAAATTATTTAATTAAATGAAAATATTTTAGAAGGTAAAATATTATTTTTTTAAAATAAATCTTTTGAATTAAAATATCATTTTTTCATATTAGAAGGATATATTGCCTCAAGAATCTTAGACCGTTAAAGTCATTCGTTATGCGTATTAATACTTTATTAATTTTTAAAATAAAAAGGCTTTTAAAATAATATACTAGATCTAAGAATTTAGATATTGGTTAATTATAATGGTTAAAAGATATCCCAGATGAAGAGCATGAATTGATAAATCAGTTATATCTTTGTTTAAAGTAAGATTAATAAATTAAATTTTATAAATTATAAGTTTTTAGTTAAAATTAGATAAACTGTTAAGGAGTTCATCAGCTAGGAAAAGATTTGTCTTAATTATGTAACTTATAAGTATTACATATAAGATTAGGGTAATGATTATTGTATAAAAATATAAATTTTGTTAACTTACATTTTTTACAAATTTAGAATGACCTATTTAAAAGATTAAGGAGCAAATATTTTAGCATCATATATTGTTAACCTAACAAAACTTACTAATTTAGCTGTGTCGATATGGTAAAATATTTTTCAGATTTTATCTGTTAATTTTACTTTTATTAAAGGGAAAATGAAATAACGGAAATAGGAATTTCTCAGTTTGCTGAATAGATTGTTTAATTAGTTATGCTTAAATAAATTGATCTTTATCTAGGGTAATTAATTTAAAGACACTCTAAATTTAAATTACCTTTATATTTATTAAGTAATAACTGTTTAAAAGATGAAGGATTGACTAAGCTAAGTGAAAAAATAATTTTGCTTCAAAATCTTACATCGCTATAAATATCTCTTTGGTAATTAAATATCAATATTATTATAAATTTCAATTAAAAATATCAGGGATAATTAGTTAAAAGATGAAGGGCTGATTAACTTTTGTTTAAATTTAAAAAATATGAAACAATTAAAGAATCTTTATTTGGACGTTAGGTAGTCTTATATTTTTTTTAAATTGTATTTATATTGTTTTGTTAATAGTTCAAACTCTATTACAGACTAAGGCATTTAAAAGCTAGGATAAACAATTTAGAGTCTACAGAATCTTTGTTTATTGGAATTGGTAGCATAGTAATTAATACTAAAACCATTCTAATATATTGACTATTATAAAAAATTTATTAATAATTGAATTAGTGAAAATTAATTAACCTTTGATGGAAGATAGCAATTGATTATGTTGGTTAGGAAAACTTCAAATTTAAAATTTTTATCACTCAACTTAGAGTATGTTATTTATTTTTTACATTAAAATACCAATAAAGGTTATATGTAATTAACTTAAATAGGAATGCAATTTCAGCTAGCCCACCAAACAAAAAACTTTATCTAAATTTGAAAAAAGGTCTAAGGTTAATTTATGTAAAAACTGTAGATTTTCTTATAGAATGAAAAATTACATGAAATGATTGTTAATATTATATATCATTAAAGCATCTAATTTATACAAATATGTAAAAATATTAATGAAGCAATAAATAAAATAAAAAATATCTTTTTTGACAAATTTATATCAATTTTCATCTTTTTATCTATTTCTATTACTTAATTATTCATTTTGTTTGAATTGCATGATTAAAAAAAATTATTTTTATTTTTTTTGAATTTAATTTTAGCATCAAATATTAAAAAAAAAAAATCCGAACTCCCGGGTTCGAACCGGGGACCACCGGATGACTACAAACTTTACAGTCCGATGCTCTTCCAACTGAGCTAAGTTCGGTTCGTTGAAAATTAGATTTTAGAATAAATGATATGATTAATAAAATAAATGATTAAATTAAATAAGTATAATTGAAAGTCTATTTAAGGAAAAGTAATTTTAAGATAATTTATTAAAATTAGAGATATTCTTGAATCATTTATTTTAAATGTTTCATATTTGGTTTAATAGTCAAATAAAACTAACATATAAAATAAGACATTATTGATGTATTTTAAATTAAGTTGATAAAGTAATTTTAAATAAATAAAGTTAAAGTCTAAATCAGTAAATATTATGTTAATTAAAATAGTTCAAATGAAAAATGAATAGATTTCTTTTCAAAATGAAAGATTATGCTAATTATTTTGATCAGTTTCATATATCAATCAGTCACTAATTAGCTGAATGCAAATTAAGAAAACATATATTATGAATGAATACGTTCATTAGAACATAAAAAGCAAGTAAAAAATAGATTTTAGAGAAATTTGGAATCAAGTATTGTTAAATAAAAAGATCATTAAAAAAAATTAAATAGAAAATCAAAAGCTAACTAATTAGATAATAATAAAGAAAATAACTCTTCAAAAAATAAATTAATCAAATATCAAATCAATTAGCTTATTTTAGATATAATGTAAAGCAACAACAATCATCCATATTACAGAAACGAAGTTAATTTCGATAGTAATGGCTAAAATAACTACGAAGTGAATTAGCAATAGAAAAATCGTCCTTCAACTGCTTAATCAGCTCTCAGTCATTCAAAGTCTGCTTCGCAGTTCCCATTTTTATATAGAAATTAGTAGCCAAAGCAAAAAGATTTGAGGACCCAAGAAGAAAAAGATGCTGCAATCAAGCATCTTATTTCCCCAACAAAATCTCTTTAGATGCGTTCTGATATTGTTAAAAAATCAAAAGAATAATAAAAAATAATGGTGCTAAAGAACTCTAGGTATAATATTTTATTTAAAACTTAAGTATGTGTAGAAAAATTAGTTTATTTATTTTTGATCTCATGAGTTTATAAATTAGCCAGTGATGATTAAAAATAAACAAAATAGCGATTATTTATTGAGATTTGTATAAGAATAACAATAATTTAATATATATTAGAGTATTAGACAACCATTTTTTGACTAATATACACAGTTCTGCTTGGATATCTCCTGGTCTCTTTAGAAGAATGTAATTAATCAGCAATACATTTATTACATATTTAAATTCTTTTAAATTTTAAAACTGATAATTTTAAGTTAGTAGCAATTGAACTTTACAAATAATATTTATAAAAAGCAAAATTATAAATATTATTTAAATATAGATTACAAAATTTACAATTAAGAAATATATAAATTTCAATTTTAATAGGAAATATGAATCAGACGATACGGGTTTAGCTATTACATTCCCCGATAACGCATATGAAGTTAAATTAAATGAAGATAGAAAAGAAGTATAAAAAATGCAACAAGATGGAATGAGAAACTGGGGTGAATATGAAAAAATTAGGGATGGAGAGTTTATAGTAACAATCGAATACTGGTAAAATATTATTTTATTTAGATAAAAATTATTAATGAATTAAATTCTTTTTTTTAAATTAATTTTTAATATCTTTGTATTTTTTGCTCTTTAGTACTAATTGCCATGAACACTAAGGTACCACTCGTCACGATGAAAAGAAATATGAATACATAGCACAAAACCTTAAAAAAGAAATCTTGAGACATTATCCTGTAATTAAAGTCTATATGAAACCTTTGATAACAGAAAATTAAGACCATTCAATTGAAAATCTTTATGCCAGATCTCGTTTAGGGGCTATGGAAGTTTAGATTTGCTCTAACAAAAATGGAAGAATTACTAAGAACATACTCTTTTCTAAGCTTAAAACAAAGACATGGCCTTCAACTCTTGGTGTCTTGAATGAAATTAGAAAATATATGGGTACTTGTACTTTAACAATTTAACTTATTCACGAATTTATAGATCCTCAAAGTCTTCGTGATGATTAAAAACGTACTTCAGAAAATAAACTATTCAATGTTGAAGTTATCTTAAGACCATACCGTAAAATCAATCAAGGAGGTTATACCCAACAACTAAATTAAAATTCATATGTTAATCCATAATAAAGCTAGACTTTAGATCCTGATAGATCATGTAAGATTCAAAAATTTATAGGAATTAAAATAAAATAATGATATAATAGAAATAGGAGGTTCTAGAGTGACTGGATTCGATGGTACTTTGTCAAAAAGTAGGCCAAATAGTGCATTATTTAGATCAAGTGTTAGGCCATTAAGTGCTCAAAGTGCTTATACAGTATAAAGTTATTCGCAATTACCTTAAAATGAAGGTTATCAAACTAATGGAAAAACTATTGAAATCAAAGAAAAAAGTTCCCCTGAAGGTTTAATAAATTTCAAAGACCTTCCTTTCGATGCATACAATATAGAAATTAAAGAAACAAATGACTTTAGAGCTTATAGAGATGTAATTAAGAGTCCCACTCTTTTTCCTTTAAATTCATTCTATTTTTTTAAAAGAGAATAGATATTTTTAAGAAATGGAAAGAATCCTAATAGGATGGTATCATTTTCGAAGAAATACATCTATAACCTGTGGAATATACTTTTGCTAAGTTTATCCTTGAATTCGAACCTAATTCTTAGGACAAAGGCTCCACTGAATCTATCATAAGAATAAGTAAGGAAGGTGACGAAGAAAATGAACTAGAAGGTAATCATATAAAAATGAATAAGGTATCTATTTATTTATTTATTTCTGAAAAATTAATTAGGTAGAATAGCAAAAGTATTTGAAGTTACATTAGATCCAGGTAAATATAGAATAGTAGTTGAACATCCAGTGTATGGTTGTATAGAAAAAGATCACACATTTTAATTTGGCAATTAAGAATTAAAGCTAACTTTTGATTCTTCAAACATGTAAGCTAATTAGAGCTACACTTAGAATAAAAAATAGACAAATCAGAACATAAATCAATAATAGCAAGGATTACAAAACTCCTCTTTAAATAATAGAAATAACAATCGTCCAAGCTCAGCTAGGCCTTAATCAGGCAATCTAAATCCTAAGAAAGAGCTTATAATTTAAATATACGAGGCAGGAAATTTCAGAAATAACATTTAAAACTGCAAAATAGAAGTAAAAATATTTTTTAAAAAGGAAGGTTTTTTATTTTAGAAATGATTTAATTAAAAGATTAAAGATGAAGTAAAAGAAAAAATAGAATTGAGAACTAATGATGACGGAATATGTGTAATTAAATTAGACGGATTTACAAAGGGCACCATAAAAATAGAGCATGATGGTATTTATTTACTTATTTGCAGTTTATTTAAAATTATATTTTTTGCTAATTATCAGATTTTCTTACAATTATGGAGGATTATGGTCCAACCACTATGAATATAAATAACATGAAAGACTTATCTTTTCCTTTAATCAGAAAACCTGAAAAGGATAGTGAAGTTAATTTATTAATGCTTACTGATGCTGATAGAAAAATCATGACATTAAATGTTATCACCCCAGATGGTATTACTATTGTTCCTTCTAAAAAAGAAGCTGAAAAAGAGAAAAAGGAAGTTGTAATTAATGATGACCCTGAACAAAGAAGTTCAGTTATTAAAATATAAAAATTCAAATGTAAAATTTAGGACCTAAATATTTCATAAATTTACTAAAAATTAAATAAAATTAATAGAAAAGGGAGTTTATAGAATTTTTGCAAAAGTACATGATATTAATTTATTATCACCTTCATCAGTAAAACTTTATGTGATTACTTCTTCAACAAAAATGCATTTTATTGAAGTACCTAAGAGCCATCCTTAGATAATTAGAGGAAATGACATATATTGGGATATTGGTGCTCTTTGTGTATCATGTAAATATTTATTTTGACTTTATTTGTAAAAATTTAATTGTAAAATTTAAAATTATAAGCCCCTGAATGGAAATTTATTGAAGTAAACTCTGTAAAATCTGATCCTGTTACTAAAGATTCTTATTTATTACAGTTAAAGTAGATATCTGATTATGTTAATAGTAAAGTATAAAAAAATAAAGGAAAGGGAAGTGTTGATGTTCGCACATTATTTGGTAAATAATATTTAAATACCATTTTTAAAACTAATGTAAATAAAAATAATTAGGTTTCCCTAAAGAAGAGAACCCTAAGGTTTTAAAAAATAATAATGATTACTTCGTTTCAAAAGAAAATATAATCAACAATATAGATATAAACATATTTGGTGGATCAAAAAATCCATTTATAGAGCATTTAATTAATTCTGCACTTCAAACAAACGGACTTGTTAGCTTAAATAAATTAAAATCTAAATTTGAAAGTAATCTATTCCCAGAAGACATCGATTTTTATAATGATGGATCTGTTAAAGAAGTAAACCAAGAAGATGAAGAAGACGAGTGATTTAAATTTTTAAAAATAAATGAATGCCTGAAAACAAACAAAAACAAAATTTTATGGGAGAAATAGTTTTATAATTTAGAGTGAAAGATTTTAAAAAGAAAGATAGATTAATTTGATTAATGAGGGTTAAAAAAATAATACTAAAATACAAGGAGGGCATATTTATTTTACATAATATTTAACTAAATTGTTTTATATATTTGATTCATTTTATATATTATATAAAATTTTATTATAAGATAAACATAATTTATTTGCTATCACTATCTAATTAACTAATTAACTAAATAACCAAAGAGAGGATAACTCTTTTATTCATAAATCTTAAAAGAAGTAAGATTCTAAATTATTAATAATTCTTTTTGATTCATTAATTACTTGAGTTTTTATTTTAAATATATCAGTGATTTCCTTTCTAAATCCACTTAACAAAGTAAGAAGGCTCTATATCTACATAATCTTGAACGAAAGAGTGGTTCTATTAAATAAATTATAGATTAATTTTTTTAATTTAGCAAATATGCTTACCAATAAATCAGTTGCATTAGATCTATTTCCACTTTCTTTTTGGAGCCTTTTTTAATTGAAATTTTAATTAATATTTTAAAATAATGTGTCCCTAATGAAAATATTACAATATGTTTAATAAATCTCGCAAATCATCAGAATATTCATCTGGCAACTGTGGGATATTTCCTTGAGAAATAGAGTTAATTAATTCCCAATATCCCATACCTTAAAATGGCATTTTTCCTAGTGCCAGTTCTAAAATAGTAATGCCTAAAGCCCATAGATCTGTATCAGAACTATAATTATTTCCTTATAATCTCTCTGGACTCATGTATTATACTGTACCTACCCAAGAATTTTTAGTACTTAGGGTATGATTAATTTTTCCACTGACACCAAAGTCAGCAATTTTAACAATACCGCTTGAATTTACAAGCAAATTTGATGGTTTTATATCTCTGTGAATAACTTTCATAGTTTTGTGTAAATATTCCAATCCTTTTAAAACCTTTAAAATTAAACTTATATTCTATTAATTATAAAATGTATATTAAGTACCTAATGAGTGATAATGCCTATAATCACTTCTGGTATTCTATTAAATTTTTTAACTAAATCTCCTAAAGTTCCCATATCCATATATTCAAGAGCAATAGTGATTTTACCTTACTAAATAATTAATATGTAAAACATTTAATATATGACTTGATATCCTATTTTATAAAATAAAAAAGAAATAAATGTTTACATCAAAGCAAGCACCATAGCACTTTATAATATGTTCACTATTGCAATGAATGAGAGTGTTTAATTCTAGATTTATTTACTTTTTAAACTAGTCATCTGTATGCAAATTAATATACTATTAATAAATAATACATCAAAATTTCAACTCTTTTTACAATCAAAATACATTTTTTCATTCTCAAAATAAAATAAATAACTAAACAATTACTTTAAGTGCTAATTCAAGTCCAGTTTTTTCATGTATGCCTCTCTAAACAGTTCCAGATGAACCACTACCTAATAACTAAATGCATTTAACTTCACTAATTTGAATTGTACATAATTATTGAAGATCATTTTATTAACTTTGTAAAATACTCTGCTGTTACTTTTCTATTTTTTTTTATTCCTTTATTTTATCTTACTATTCTTAAACTTGCTTCTTAGTCAATGGGATTTTAAATCCATCTTTATCTGTTTTAAGTTCCAAATTATTGAATTGACGTTAACATTCCTCCAAATTTAATTCTTCTTCTACACTCATATGACTGTGCTAAGTATCGAATTGCTAATAGCTTCCTTAAATGCTCATTCCTTTCTAATCTAAAACGAAATTATCGCCAATAAAAGAACCTTCAACAGACCTAAATTTATAATTTATTAAAACAAATTAAAAAGGATTTCATTTGTCAAAGTATATTTATTCATATTCAAATAAAGCCAATTTATAATCTTTTAGATTTTGAGTTTATTACATTACATCTTCAATTTTTTGCTATGAAACTGATAGCTAAAGTCCTTCAAGTGTCTTCTTTTTTTGAATTACGCTCATTTATAACCTTCAAATCAATTTTTTGTTTAGATTTGTACCTATTTAAAGGATAAATTTTTTAATAACTTATGGTCTCTCTTGTTTATTTTTGTTACTTTAGATAAATAGTTGTTCTATTAATTATTAATTTCGCGTTTATTTATTTAATTGATTTTTTTTTTTTTTTTACACTACAATGGTTTAATATGATTATCTTTATTTTTAGAATGAAAATATTAAATTATCTGGTGATATTACGCATCTTATTAGGATTCATCAAAAAAGAAATTAAATCAATTTAGTTTAGCGTTTAAAATAATCAAAGAGAATAATGTATGATACATATTTTTTAGAAATTATTTTTATCAATCAATCAAACAAAACAAAATCTTTAAATTAGGTTTCTCTAAATTCAAGAAACTAGTGTAATATAAATTTTAGAAAGATTTAGTGATATTGATGGCTCTTTAACATTTTTTGTACTATTAAACGCAAAAAAAGCATATTAACTTTGTTTGAGTAGTAAATTTTTAAAGTATCTGTAAATTCATAAAAATTACTTTTCTTTATTTTAAATGATATCATAAATTATTAAGCTGTAATAAAGTGAATTAATTATCTAGTCGATGGTATTAAATTTTGCAATTTTAGATCAAACCTGATTTGATTAATTTCACGTGAAATTCAAAAAATAACCAATCTATTTCATTATTTTTTGAAATTTGTATTTCAATTCAAGCATTAACATCTATATAAGAAAAGATATTATTTTACCAAAAAATTAAAGTAACAAAATTAAAAATGATTCTTAAATATTATTTATTATTTATTTACTTATTGACTTTTATAGATTTGAAATATTTTATTTAAAATAATATAAATATTTATTCTGTATTTCTTGTTTATTAATTATAAGCTTTAAAATTATGTTAAACATAAATGTTTTCTGTTTAGGATACTACTTTGCCAAAAATTTTTTTATGCGTTTGGCATTCTATAAAATTAACAAATGTTTAAGTTAAGCCAATAAATAAAGATTCAGAATCTAATTTTTATTCATCCATTTTCGATAAAATAATCATATGAAAAAGAAAAACAAGAGCGTTAAGTATATATTAATTCCTTAATTGATAAATTCATACTGTTTATTTTAGTGAACAAATTTAATATTTTATTCTATTTACACTAATCCTATTTTTTTAATTTTATGTCTAAATTTAATTAAATTAAATTGAATATAAATTTAAGTATTATTCAATAAAAAGATTAAAATAAAATATTTAATAAATTAAATAAATCGTTTACAGTTTTTAAAAAAAGTATAAATAATAAATATTATATTTGATTTTATCATCAAATTTATTTAAAAAATTTAAAAACTTAATACATGTTATTGTTTAAATTGTACCATTTACTAAATATTTACATTGAATTTTTTTAGATATCATTAAATTTTGTTTTTTCCTTTCTTAATATTTAATTAGTTAATATATTCTTTAATACTATTTTTTTAATATAGTTTGTTTTTAATTATATATGAAATCCTACAGATTTGTTTTAAGAATACTTAATTCAAATAAAATATGATTAGGTAAGATGTATAAAAAAAGTTTGTAATTACATATTTTTAATGAATTAATTAAAAAAATTAATCTTAGAGATATTTTTTTCTAATCAATATAATTAGTAAATTAGAATAAAATTATAAAATTAGTTATAAACATTATTTTATATATTATATTTAAATAGTTAATTTATCAAATAACATAGCAAAATTTAATTATTATCAAGGTATTTTTAATTGTTTATCAAACAAACTTTTAAGAATGAGAAATATTGGTAATTATTTTTGCAAATAAAATTTTAATCTATCTATCTGTCTGTCTATCTATTATGACTTAATAATCTTAAAAGTAAAAGCCAATCCCTATTAAACTACTATAGGTTGAAAATTACCTTAAAGCAACTGGTAAATTTTATACTAACAAATCTTAAAATAAAGAATACATTTTTAAAGAGCTTTAGGCATCCAATAATGTAATTTATCCATTTAAAAAAAATAAATCACAAACTACTAATTTCTACATTAAAATGCTTTTCAAGTAGACTAATGCATAATTTATTTTTTTAATTTAAAAAAACAGAAAAATGAAAGCCCTTTCATCACTGATTAATATTAAATCAAAGTTTTAAACAGGAGTAACAATAGCTACACAGGTTTAAGCAGGTTAAGTAGTGAAGAACCTGGATCTAAATTAAAGACAGGAATAGATTATGAAAATAATTATTCTTTTCCAAAATTAAGTAGAACTTTATCTAAGCACAATTTAAAAACAATAGATTTTTCAACCTCAAGCTAACAAAAGAAGTTCAATTTACCTTAAATTAATGGCAGCAATTCAGAATTTTTGAGGTCTTTTATCAAAAGTGACGTAAAAGCTTCTAAAATATAAATGGCAAAACAGAAATAACTATCTCATGATTTTTCATTACCCTTCAAAGTAACAATAAATGATAATTTATCTTTAGAGAAGAATTATCCGTATAAAAATGGAGATTTAACTGTTAATACTTCCTGCAGCTTTGCTAATAACAACTATAAATCGAATTCTTCTGGCACAATAATTATTCCAGCTAAGGCATCATAGTAGGAATCTCCAAATAACATTTCTTATTTTGCTGATACTTCAGAAAGTAATGCCAACTCATAAAAATAAAAGCAAATTAAGTTTAAATATGATCTTGAGACAACTGAAGATGTGCTAATTGAGGATACATTCCTAAACGAAAGCAGTAGATTTCAATCTACTTATTTCAAAAAAGGATTTGAAGATTCAGTTTGTAAACAGGAATTTGATTATAACAATAATACAAGCTAAATGATTAGAAGTAGAAGTAACAGTAACAGCAGAGATGAAAGTAAATTAGATGAAAGTTAACCTGAAAAAAAATTAAATAAAAAGAAGAGTTATAGTGTTAATATTCAAGCAGAAAAAAATGGCAACAAATTTACTTTGAAAAGCATGGACAAAAAACTAAATCAGCAAGATCTTTATCATTATTTAAATTATTTGAAGCAGTAAAATAGCTTAAAAATAGCATAAGCTCATTTGGATAATGGATTTGGTCAGAAAAAGATGGAAAAAAACATTGAAGAGCATCTAGATTTTATAGATAGTATTCTTCATTCAAATACAGAAAAAGCTAAGCCAGCTTAGAAACTAAAAAAAGCAGCTTAATAAATTCTTTAAGTTCAATAATTTAAAAATTAAATAGGTTTAATGACTAGTTTAAAAAAGAATAAAGGAGCTAATTAGAATCGTTTATAATTCAAAAAAGATTTAGAAAAGTTTAATAGCATGCTTTCACCTGACCATTCTATTTTTATCAAGGAATTCTTTTATACATTCCAAGAATTTGTGCAATTAATTTCATCTAATAAAAGGGCAAGTCTAATGATATAGTAAATAAGAGGTTTCAGTCCAGTAATAAAGTAAATAATCTTTATAGAAAATGAAATCAGAAAAGATCTCACCCTAGAGCTATTCGAAAAATAAATTATTAGTGTTATGCAATTTGTATAGTTGAAAAAAGAAATATAGGATAGCAAATAGAAAACTAAGAACTAATAAAGAAGAAAAGGTCTATGGTTCGAGTTAAGCGACGAATCTGTTAAATTGCTCTAGTTTTTCTATAAAAATCTAAGAGAATTCGTTGATTAGAAGAATTTTGACAATAAAATTTGTATGTAATCTGAATTTTACTAAGACTTGGAATAAATTGAAAAGATCATTTACAAATACATGATTAATACTAACTTAGACAAGAACAAATACAAAAACTAATGCTTTAAAGACTTGAAAATTGCATATAAAGAGGAAATACCATACTTCGTTAAAAATAATATCCCACTTGAGAACTTAAGGTATTGGGAAAGGCATTTAGGTAAATTTGAAATGGTGAGTGATTACGTTAGAGAAAAGGACTAATAAATCACAAATATGTGTAAAATCTACTAAAATTTATGATTTAGATATAAAATATTTCCTTTTTATTTATGTATAAATTAATATATGTATTTTTTATACATACACATATACGCATTTTTAATTTTTAAGAAAATCAAGCTAAACTTTTATTTTTTGCTGTGAAAGCCAACCACTTATTTATAAAAATCAAAATAAATACTTTAATATTTATAAATACTTGAGATGTAAATATATATTTGTAAGTTAACATATTACAATTATTTTTATTTTGATAAACTAAAAATTTAGTTGCTCACACCTATTAAAAAGTATTTACTTGATAATATTTTCAATTTTGATTGAAATATTTATATTTTAAACTACTAATCTTATTATATGTTATTGAAATCATATTAATTATTAAAAATTTGTGTAATTAATTTTTTCTAAGTTCTAAGCAATATTTTTTTTTTTTTATTTATTAAAGCAAGCTTATGTTATTAATTTCTTTTATCAATAATATTTTCTTTCTTGAAATATACAAATGTAAGATATCTAGAAATATTAACTCTTATTTATACCATTTGGGTTAACCATCCAATAATTACAAAAATACATAATTGAACTTACTATTCTTTTTAATAAGAAAACTTTTTTTCTGTGGAACTTTTTCTCTCACTAAAATAAGTTTACAAATTTGATATAAATTTAATATATTTTAAGTAGTTTTGTCCTTTAAATTTATCAAAAAATTTGAGATAATAGTAAAGTGTACCTTGCTTGTATGTTTTTTATTTTTTTCTTTGTTTTTTAAATTTGGATACTTGAATATTATATTTCGATGATTTTTGACATATATTTTTTTAAGTTGTCTTTTTTAGGTTTCTGGAGTTTCTTGCTTTCGTATGATGAGTGTTATTATTTACTAGAAGGAGCAATTTCACTTTTCAAATAAAATGAGTAATAATATTTTATGGTAAATTTAATTAAATTTGTCGAATTCAAGTAAGAGAAGCCTTAACTAATTAAAAGTATCCAGTATTTATTTCCTTATTAGTAATTACTCTTCTCTTTTGATTAGCTTTTTGTCATTTACAATGAAAATGAAAATACAAAGAATTTAATTATCTTATTCTTTAACAAATTTAATTTACATTAAATTCTTGCTATATATATTATCTTAATTGCAATTAGATATTAAAATATGAAACTAAGCCGTATATTCCTCCAAATACTAATTTCTTTTGGCATAATCAAATAAATATTAACTCAAGTTTTAAATGAGGCAAATTTATTATTGCTAAGTGCTTCGCCCATATCAATTATAGATCTTAAATAATATTAATCAGGAGCAGGAATGCATATTGCGCTATCATCTGATAATAATTATGCTTTTTTATCATGTCTTACTGGTGGATTTATAGTTTTTGATGTCAGTAACCCTTTTGATCCGCAGTTTAAAATAAAAATTGAGGGTTACGATGTAAGAAATATAGCACTAGATTCTTAATATGCTTATGTAGTAGATGATGTTGTAGGATTAACTATATATAATATCTAAAATATCAATTAAATTAATTTAGTAGGCAAAATGCAGTTTTCATAACCTATTTAAAATGCAATGAAATTGAAAAAATCAGACACGCTATTAGTACTTGGAAATGGTGTTTTATTTTCAGTTGATGTGAGTGATAAAACTCAACCAAAAATACTTTCTTAGTCAGGTATAAATATTTTAGATATTTACAATCAAATATAAAATAGCAAAAATCTACTTAAATCACTATTTACTTCTTGTTAATTTTAATTTGTTTCCCAAAGATTACACTTAAACCATAAAGGATTATAATTAAAGGTTTTTTTATTAATTCATTCATCTACTCATCCATAATTTTTATTCCTTTAAGAATATTTTTATAATTCAACATACTTAAATATGAAATAAACAGTCAACACCCTCTAACTTAATTTAATTTAAATTATTTTATTCTTATTTTTTATTTTTTTTCAAAAATATGTTAAGAAGATTTTTAATGTGAAATGAAAATTGATTAAATTAGTTAATATTATCAATTTTATTATTAAAGGTACTAGTAATTCAGTTTGTTATGATATTATAGCTAATAAAGAAGAAACACTTGCTTTTGCTTCTTAAGGATAGTTTGGTGTAGGTATATACAGCATTAGTGATTTAAATAAGATATAACAAATAATTTTATAAACCCCAAACTGGATTGTATATCAAACAGCCCTCCATTCAGATGAGGATATTCTATATGTTGTTGATGGTTGGTATGGATTATATTATACAGATATTACCTCTGTAACTTCACCTAATCCTCCATCACCTTTGAAATTAGTATTTAATGTGATAGTTTAATTTCCAGGCTTTGTTATATCAGGAGCTATTTTGAGTTCAGATAGTAAATATTTAGTTTTTTCATTAAAATCTGTTGGCTTTAAAATATATGATATAAACAGCTAACCATAAATGAAAAAATAACCATAAATAGTTTATCAACTAAATGGTAGTTATTTAATGAAATCTTTTGTATTTTCATCTAATAATAGCTATTTTTTAGTAAATAACGGACTTTAATTGGTAATACATTAATAAGTAACGCCAAACCTCAACAGAGATTTTCCAAATATTTTTAATTCTTTTTAAAGCACTCTAACCTTTCTAGGAATTGAATTTTGGCCATATCATATTCATATTTTCTAAGATGGAAAGACTGTAGCAGTTAATGTTGGCTTAATAGGTACTAAATTGTATGATATTTCTGATATTGATCATCCTGTTTTGCTTTCTACTATTTAATCATTAAATGGGACATCCTAAGATTACGTTTATGCTTAACCTAGCAATGAAAATATTTTATTTGTTGGTGGAAGCTAGCTAGGAGTCCACATTTATGACATATCAAATAAAAAAAATCCTAATTTAATTACTACATATGCCCCAAATCCAAACTTTTAAAATAATAGTGATGGGTAATATTTTTAATTTATCTTAATTTGATATTAAATTATATTACATAATTTAGTTTTGATATGAATTCAGATAGAAGCATAACAATTATAGGAAACTCAGAATATGGAATAGGTCTAGCTGATTTTAGAGATTATAAAAACCCAATAAAATATTGTAATTTGCCAAGTTTGCTAAATTCAAATGTTAAAAAAGTGAAGTTAAGTAAAAACAGTAAATTTGCTTTTCTAGCGTCTCTAGAAATAGGTTTAATTATATTGGATATTTCAGATCCATATTAACCAAAAATGATATCTACTGTCTTTTAAATGGTAGGCGAATCAGTGAAAATTTCAAATGATGAAAATTATGCATATTTATCAAATGGATTTTCAGGATTTACTATAATTAATATACAAAATCTTTATAAACCCTATATAGTTTCTTCTATTCCAGTAGATGGCTGGGTTATCGATTCATTTACTATGTTTAATGAAAAATATATAATTGCCTGCACAGCTGAAAAAGGTTAGGTAGTAGCTATAGATATCTCCCAAAAAGACAAACCTCACATAACTGCAAAATATTCTAATTTAGATGAACACAGCTTCTCTATCACATCAACTCCAAACTATTCAGCAGCAATTTTTATTGGTAACTTTATAAATTAGGCTGTTAATTTAGATTTTTTTTAACAATTAAACCAGTTATTTATTTTTTATCTTAAATTATTTATTTTTTTTGTTTTTTTTTCGAGCTGATTTTTTTTTAATTATTAATAGGTGCCAAAGGTATGAGAATTTTACCTTTAGATACACAAATATATATTCATAGTCAATATATTGAACTATTAAATAGCATCAATAATACATAGAAATAAAGAGATATGTAAGTTGGTGAAACCTTGAAAGTTGGTTCTACAGTACAGATTACTTTTGCAAGTGTTTACACAGACAGAGAAATCATTTATGAAAATGCATTTTATTATCAAAATTATGAAATTAAAAGCTTACCATAATACATGTAGTTTAATTCAAATTAGTAACAGTTAATTATTAAAGTAGATAAAGACTAAGTTTAAACCAATGAATTAGGTGAAAATATCATCCTAATACAAATTTCAATTCAGATAACTTACTAATAAATTATGGCCATCAATCCTGTGATTTAGCTGAATTTAGCTTTAGGAATAATCTAATGCTTAATACAAGCTAATTATTTAAGTTAAGAGTAATTTTTAAACCTGTCTTTTGATCCATCAAAACCATTCTATTTGGACTTTTATACATTTTTGAACATTCCAAAGTTATAATTTGAACCTATTGATTAGTAAATTTAGAATGGAATCTAAAATTTATTAAAATACTCTAGAATCTTATATCCCATCAGATTTTTTGTTTCTTCTTCACTAAATTTTAACAAAAATTCTAAATTAGATTAAGTAATTGAAACACCCTCTTAAAGTGTAAGTATTTTACTCACTATACTTCCTTCATAAGGTTAAACTAAGCCTAATGGGGCTTTCATCAAAAAGTCGTTTTAGGGAGTTTTAGCTTCTTTTTCAGACTCATAAGACTAATTAAAATTAGAAGGCTCTTTATAAAATGTTAATCTCATTCTCAATCAAAATATATAAGTTGCTAATTTAACAGCACTAGGGAATATTTAAATAAGCTATACAATATCAGATGGTAGTAACTTTGATATTAACTCCCAAGATTCGCTACTAAATTTAACTTTTATAGCATTAAATAAACCTGTTATACTAAATAAAAAAATATAGGAGTAGCTAAATAGCTAATTTTCAAAATCTGGTATGTATGTTGCTGAATAATTCAATTTTAAGCTCGATTCTTAAACGTTTATTGATTTAGATACTTATAATACAGAATTAGCTTATTCAGCTTATTTCGTGCATTCTTCGTAGGTAGAGCCTATCACTGAAACTTCTGATAAAATATAATTTAATTCAAAAGAAGCAGTAAATTATTAAAATTCCTTAATGCTAAATTTATTTTTAAATCTGGAAAATAGATTTAAAGTTTTTTTAAAAAGTATAACCCCAAAAATGATTATTTGAAAGTTTTTAATTTATTTTCCTTTTATCAAACATTTTTTAAACTGAAAATTTCATATCTAAATCTTTGAACAAAATTATTAATTGCTTAATTAATTTTCACAATTTTTTAAATATTTTTTTTATTAGACATTTTTAGGTCTTGTGCCACAGTCAGATCTATTTACTACATTTAGGATTAGAGTAATTGCTTCAGATGGGTATATTAGTGCCTAGGATGAGTTTGTAATGGATTTTAGGCTGATGCCTCTTGCATTAGTAGTTTAACTGCTATTTTAAATTATTGGACCTATTCTTGGTATATTAGGTTTATGGAGATATCGCTCATTTTTTTACAGGTAAATGAAAAAATAAATAATAAAATGCTAATAAATTTTTTTATGTAAAGGCTTCTAATGAAGTAACAATATTCTTATATGAATGAGTATGCCTACATTGGAGAGGAATATAGAAAAAAGATAGTACTAATGAGCTCAATTCAATAGGATTTTTAAAAAATATGGAAAATTTATAAAAAACAAAACAAAGATTATAAAAAGTAAATTTGGGAAAAATATGGTGAAAAAAAGGTAGATTTTTTGGAAGATTTGATTATGGAACTTGAGAAAATCTATAATTAAAAATAAAAAGAATATCCATACATTCAAGAGCACGAGTTTATTATTCCATCTTCTCGTTTAAGTTAAATCTTGAAAGTTTACATTCTAGATATTTATTTATAGCTGCCATAAAACTAACCTATCTTAAAAGGGTTTGAATATTTAAAAAAGAAAAGTATAAAAGAATTAAAAAGTAAAAAAAATTGGTATAGAAGATATGTAAATATAAACATAGATTCAAACTGGAAAGCTAAAAAAAGAGAAAGTGAACCTAGCTATAACCAATCTTAATCAATACATATTTTTAGTGCCTAAGATCGTATTAATTAAACTCAAGCAGTTATATCAATACACGCTTCAAATTAAAATCCTTTTCCTAAGGTTGAATTTAAAGATGACTTAATCAGCAAAGATCTGGAGGAATGCAAAATTACATGTGATAAAAGTTTATTGAAAGAATTGATAACCTTTGAGGTTTATGGAATTATTGTAAAGTAGCCTTTTAGATTCTCACCATCTAGAGGAGAAAGTTTGCACTTGTTATCTTCAGATCTTATCAGTGTAAATGCATTTATTAAAGACAAAGGATCTTGCTAATGCATAAAAAAATGCTTTGAAATAGATTATAAGCCTATTGGATTATATCATAACTCGCCACTTCCGTCTTGGCTTGAGTGTGATATTATAGATGATGTAATATATTTATGGGGAACTCCAACAAATAAAGATCTAGGAACTGTGTAGTTAAGAATTAGTGATTTGTTTGGATTTACTGTAATGCAATTTGATTTAGTCATTTAGCACAAAGACGAACAAGACAATCCTATTAAAAAATTGACAAGTGAAAGAAACATTAAAATTAAAATGAGGCAAAATAACATAAAATTGGTGCCTAATAATAGCATGTCTAATAAAAATTAAAAAAAGAGCTAGCTAGATATTTATTCATGCATTAACAGTGAAAATAACTTACAATAATACCAAAAGAACTTAGAATTAAACAATCTAAAATATTCAGAATCAAAGTCTGAAAAAGATGAACATAAAGAAATTCTAGTAAAATTCTTCAATAATTTTAAAATAAAATTAAATTAATGATAAAATTAAATAGTCGTTTGAAGAGTATTCTTAAAAAAATGTAAATGATATTAGGTCATTCGAATTTATTCCTTCTCAAAATAAACAACTAACTACAATTTAATAATTAGTTTTTAATGTAAGTTTTTTTTTTTTTTAATTGTCACCATTTAAAATATTTTTATTTAGAAACCTTAAGATTAATATGATGATGGTGATATTGACAAATTAACTTAAAATAAATATATGATTACAAATTACTTAGAAACTAAAGAAATGTAGTCAAACTGAAGATAAAAAAATTTAAAATGATTGAATTAATTAAAGTTTCTTTCTTGTTTGTAAATAAATATATTTTTACTTTAATAAATGCTTATAATATATTTATCTTTACAAATGAGCTTAATATGATTGATTTAAATAAATATTTTTATTATAAGCTAATTATTAATAAATTAAATAACAAACAAAAATCTATTTGGTTTTAATTTTAATATTCTAAAAAATAATTAAATTTTATAAATAATAAACATTTTTTTTTAAAAAAAACTAAAAATAATAAATAAAAATTATAAAATAAATATTTTACATAAAAATAAAAAATATTACATGCTTTTTTTTAATTAATCTAAAAAAAGCAAATCTAAGAATTAAGTTCTTGTTTACCACTTTTACAAAAATTTAAAACCATAAAGTACTACATAAATAAAAATGTATTTAAGTTACTTTGTAAATAATAATAAGTTATATAGTATTTTACAAATATTTTTCATTTTGATATGAGTTTGATTATTTGTATGTTTTTAAGAGAAGAAAAAAGTCAACAAATAACTTTTATTTACTCCTTTTTTTCTTTTATAATTTTTAAATATAAATTTTTTGCTAAAGAATTTAAATGTAAATTGACATTTAAATCTTAAATAAATAATCAAATTCACATAATTTGTTATTAGCTTGCAATTATTAATGATACTTAGCAAATTCCATTACTAAAACTTTATATGGAATAAACTCTTTTGCAAAGGATGCTTTTCTTAAAATATAAACTTAGAGAGTAAAATTGTTTAATCTAAAGCATATTACTTAAAAAATTTTCCATTCATTTCTTCTTTTTTTACTTTTTTAAGGATTCTTTAAAAAATTAGAATTTGTTTTCATATTTATATAGATGAAAAACACAATATAAATATATATTTTTTATTTTATTATTATTTATATATTAAAGATATTATTTTCAGTGTCAAATCTTTTCACTTCTCAAGTTATGAGAAAAATTTTCAACTTATTAAGTTGCCACTTAAGAATTAATATCTTAAGCTCTTTCTGCAAAATATGTGTTCTAAGTACCTGCATCATAACCAAAATAGTAAGAAGTTAAAATTTTATTACCAAGGATATAAGCCTAATTATTACTTCTAGGTGAAAATAATAATTTATAGATTCCTTTAGCGATTTTTTGGGTATAAACAGAAGGATCTATTGTTAATATGTAAGGACTCATGTCTTCAGTTAATATTGTTATTTTTATAGGTTCTAAACCTTCAATAGTATCCAAAAAATATTGAGGAAAAGGTGCAAATTTGTTGACTGTAATATTATAACCTCTAGCTCTTAAAACATCAAGCATTTCATCTAGGGTAGATGTGTCAATTGTAGATTCAGCAAGACCAAAATCAATGTAGTATCTTGTATAACCACGTATTTTTTTGCCAAAGAACGTTGTTTCTCCATTTGAGTAAAAATTACAATTTAATTAGAAGTAATCAGAGTTATTAACAAACATTTTAACAAAGTTAGAGCCTTTCTTGATGAAATCAGGATTAGGTTCGCCAAGATTTATTTACCCTATGATTTCATCTTTAGTAAAATATGAAAGGTAATTATTGAAAAAAGTTATAAAAACTTTAGGTTCAGAAATCAATCCTTGTTCATTAAGCTATTTTACTAGTGACAATTGTTCTCTGTCATTAGTAACTTTACCAAAACATAAGCTTTTTGTAAAGTATGTTATGTTTTGTATGTCAGGTGAGTTATATTCTGCAAAGACTACTCTAGCTTAGAAATTGCCCATTTAAAATTCAGCAGCATAATTAGTAAGTCCTGAAATATGTGTTCCAGTTTTAACTGACCCACATGTTTAAAGCTAATGATTTCCTGTTCTAATAAAGTCAATGTCGTTATTACAATTAAAGAATTCAGCTTTTGTTTCAATTTTACACTATTCAGTTCCAAAAACAGCATTAAACAAAATAGAATTTTACGAGCTATCAAATTTCACAGGTATTGAGAGTAAAGCATGGACACTCAAAATCAAGCTTGTAGAAAGAAGAAGTACAGCAAAAGAGTTTTTTTTAATCATTTATGTTTTTATCTTTTTTGATTAATTATTGATATTTATTATATAAAGAATGTTTTATGAATTAAGCAGAAATTTATGTCAACTTTTAAAATTGAATATTAAATATTATTAGAAATTATTCAAAATACATCAAAAAATTTCTGGATAAATTCCCCCGAAGAGTTTTAATTTCTAATCTTAATTAATAGAAAAAAGAATTCATTAACATTCTATTTAGGATTTCAATTTATTGCAATATAAATAAAATAGTAAAAAATCCAGTTTCTCAATTACATCAAAAATGTACAAATTAAGGATTTATATTTTTTATTATACTTTTTGCTTTGATTCGAAGTTAAATAAATTCTCATAATAAGAATCATTTTTAAAAAGCTTATAAAAAAATTAGTATTTGGTTTCTGAAAACTTAAAGCATAAATTTAAAATTTCTATCAAAAAAAATTAATTTTATTTTTTAATTAATTAGAATCTCAGTTTAATTGCTAAATATCACTTATTAAAGTAAATTTTAATTTTTTTTCAAAAAAAAATAAATAAATGATTTTAAATTATAATATTATGAAATAAAATCTTATCAAATAATTAATACTTGCTCATTCTTCTAAAAATTAGAAAATGTAAATTATTTATTTTTCTTTTTCCCAAAATTAATAGAATAAATAATTTATTAAAAAATAATTAAATGTAATATTTTTGAGGGTTTCTTCTATATTTTTAACTTATTTAAACAAAAATTTTTTTCTAAATTTTAATATATTAATTTAATATTTAAAAATTAATGTAATTGATTTGTTGTAAAATGTGATTAAAATTATTATGAGATGTGAGGAAGAAAAAAATATAGTGAAAAAATAATCTTTAAATATGGTGAATAAATTATTAAATAAATAAATAAATTTGTGATTACAGTTTAACAAATCTTATGTGTATCTTAAATTTAGAGGTAAATTAGAATGAAGAAAACAAAGAAAAGTAAATCAAAAAAGATAAACACTTTCAAAAAGTATAAAATTATTGAATACATTATTTTTACAATTTTTAGGAGAAAATTTTTTAAACCAGATAAAAAAGCGATCTACTTTTTTTTTTGCAATTTATGTATGTAAAATACCAAAAAAAGTTAATACTTTTGGATTAGTTAATTGATTGATTGTACTGGTAATATATATTTATAAAATATCTGATAATTTGTTACATTTTATATAAAAAATAAATGAAATGGTTTTTGGAATTTAATTATATACCGAATTATTTTATTGTTTAAAGAAAATTTCATGCATAATTTTATTGTTCTTCTTCTTAAATAAGAGATTATTTTTAGGCATGTGAAACCATACTTAATTTTACATCTTTGGTTTTCTTAATTTTAGTAAAAAGTACAAATCCAAGAAAGATAAAGTAGAGAATCATAACTACAATTATGATATAAATCCATGCACTTGACCAATCAACGTCACTAGGAATTTAGGAATAATAATTTACTCCTACAATTGCAGAGGAAAGGACACTTAAGATAATAAGTTATATTTTGCCCATTGTAAACTCTCCCATAAGATCTCTATCAGTTGATAGTTTCAGAAGAGGGATAACTGCAAAGGGAAGCTGAACAGCTTGCAAAACGTTTAAATAGTTGTTGAAATTTTCATTTTCACTTATAAATGCTATAATAATACTTGGGGCTATAGCTATGCAACGAGTAACAAAGGCTCTTTTGAATTTACTTACCCTCAGCTTTACAAATCCAGTCATAACAAACTAGCCTGCTAAAGTTCCTGTGAGGGTTGAGGACTATCCTGCAGCTAAAAGCCCTATACCCCAAATATATTTAGCAGAAGTGCCAAAATTAACTTCTAACACGCTAGCAGCTGAATGCAAGTCAAGGTCTTCATTAGTGTTATACCAGTTGGCAAATGTGCCTATGACAGCTAAATTGATGAAGAAAGAAATCAAAAGAGAAACTCCTGTCTCAATTTTAAAATACATGATAGACTTGTGCAAGAGAGGTCTATCATTTTTAGAAATTTTCTTTTCATAAACCAAGGAAGAATGAAGATATAGATTATGGGGCATCAAAACTGCTCCAATAAGGCCAATCATCGATGAAAGGGCAGAGCTAGGAACATAAGGGACAAACATTCCTTCCATTAATTAACCAAAATTAGGACCTATGAACCCTAATTCAATAAAAAAGCAAACTGCCATAGTTCCTATTAAAATAGCGAAAAAAACTTCTAAAGCACGCATACCAATATACTTAACTAGTAAGATTAATACTGTAGTTGTTATTGTTAAAAGTACTCCAATCCATAATTTAAGCCCAAAGAGAATTTATAAAGCTATAGCAGAGCCTAAGACTTCTTGAATGTCGCTACCAATAATTGCTATTTCTGCCATAATCCAAAGTAGAATTGACATTTTTCTAGGGTAGTAATATCGGCATAACTTAGCCATATCTTTGCCAGATACCAAACCTATCATCATTGCACGATTTTAGAAAATAAACCCAAGAGTAGTAGCTAGAAAAAGTACCCACAATAAATGGTACTTGCCATTCAGACCTGCATCCATATCACCAGCTAAATTACCTGGATCTAAATATGCAATTGATACCAGTAACCCTGGACCAAAATAAGATAAACATTCTCTAAATGAAAATTTAAAGTTAATTTTTTCATATTCAGAAGTAGCACTCTATAAATTAGTATCAGTTTGGGCTGAGTCAAGCATTTTTCTATTTTTTTTGAAAAACTCTCTATGTGTTTGGATAAGTAAGTATGTCTTTTGGAGTATTTAAAAAATTAATTTTTTAAAAATACTGTAATAGATTTATTTATTTGTTTGTTTTTTTGTTTGTAAGTTATTCTATGAAAATTTGATTTTCTGTATATAAAATAATAATAAAAAAATTATTAAAGGTAATAATTTAAACACAAGAATTGGAAAATAATAATTATAATTTGTGGCTTTAAGTAAATTAAGTATGCGACTATGCTCACTAAAATGAGAAATTGTTTAATCTGTCTTATTGGTAAAAAAAAATCTGATAATTGATTATTATTTAGCTTATTTTATAACTAAGTTTATTTATTGTTAGATATCTTTTTTATTATTCTTTTATTAATTTTAATTGATGATTGTGAAAAAGTTTTAATTTCATAAATTCATTACTTTGAATATGATTAAAAAATATATGGTCTCAATCAATAGATTAGAGTAGGTAGGTAGACCACCTTTGATTCTATTTAGTATTAAATAAATTTTAAAAATTAAAATTTTTTATTAAGTAAAACGTATGTTACTCTATTATACTTTAAAGAAGTATACTTTACTCAGTTTAAAATAAAACTTAACAAGTTTATAGTTAAAAAATAAATAATTAAATGGGTTTAATATAATTTGTCTTATGTTTATGAATTTGAGTGAACAAAATCAATTTAAAATCTATTAATGTAGAGTTGATGGCTAACTTTAGTTAAGTTACGTGAAATTTTTATATTTTAAGTAATCAATATAATTAGGCTTTATAAATAAATCATGACCACACCACAAAATTAAAAAATTTGTTATTTAATAATAACTTGCGTAACTCAAAATGTGTGCAAATATCTAAGAATTTTACTTTATATTTGCTTATTCTAATTAAATAATTGCACATAATAGCCAGATATTTTATATTTTAATGTAAAGAGTTGATCTAAGCTGTATTCTAGAACATTTGTCTTATGAATTACATTATTTTAATATTTTTTTACTTAAAATTAATTGTTAACACAAAAAAGTAAATAATGATATTATTTTGCAAGCTGCAAATTATGTGTATTTTACTAATTTCTTAAGTCGATTTGGCATGACATTTTTTTCAGTAAACCAAAAGGATTTTATAGATATTATAAAATACTTAAAAAAATATTTTTTTTAAAACTAGATTATTAGCAAATAACAATATTTTATGCTATTTTATTTTTTTAAATAATAATAATAATAATCCAAAATATTTACTTTATAATCATTTTAGTTACTTAAATTATTGTGTAAAAAAAGTTAAAGTTTGTTTATAGATAACTTTTTCTTATGAGACAAATGAAGTTCTCTAAATGTTCTATTTACTATGATACAGAGTAAGTAAAAAATAAAAGAAAATTGTTTAAAAATAAAATTTTGTTTATAAAAGCAATTTTTTCATTTAATAAATAATTTAGTTTACAGTTTTAAATAATAAAAATGCTTTTCTTATTAGGTAGATGATAATGAATTATCTTAAATGTTTCTATCAAAAACAAAAATTAAAGAAATAATCAAAACATAAATTTTTTAAATTGATTTTATTGAAAAATTAATTAGAATACTAACTTATTTTATTTATTTTATACAATCTAGATATTTTTCTTCTTTACTTTGAGAACTTCTTGTTAAATGTTTAGAAATAAATATTTTATAAATATATATTCTAATTGAAGTATGCTTATTAAAAAACTAATTTTTTAAAGATCTATCATATTAAATTATTAAATTTATAATAAATAATAATTAAATTCGTTAAATAAAACTATTTTATCAATATAAAATATTAAAAAGCCATACATTTCCTTCATTAATTATTTGATAAAAGTATGCCCATGAAATAAAAGTTAAAATTTTTTCTATATTATTTTGCTTGGCAAATAGTATTTATTAAATTCATTTAAAAATTCCTTTGTTTCATAATTTTTGAATTCATTTCTATTTTTATTTTAATAATCTTATAAATTATAAATTATAAATAGAAGATAATTTTCCAAAGTATAAATTCTTTGCTTTGAAAATCAACAATAATAATAAAACAAATACTTTTTAAAAGCAAAAAAATAAATTTTGTTTTATAAAAATTGAGATTATTTTAATTAACAAAAAATATTAAAATATAATTACTCTTAATAAATCTAATATTTTTTTTTTAATTTAAATTTGCTTATTAAAATTTTCAATTAATTTATTATTTTTTCTTAATTTTATAGATTAAACAGATTGTTAATATAACAAAATAAAAAACTAGTAAATCTACCTATTATGGTGGTTATAAATGTACATAGTTTATACATTAAATTTTGTATTAATTTATTTAATTAATTTAAAAATTATTATTTTTGAGATAATATAAAAAAAATATTGGAATTTAAGAATGAAATTTCCAAATAAAATAATTTTTAATTTCAATATTATGAAAACTAATATTTTTTTTATTTATTATAAAAAATTTTATTAATTAAAACATTTGAAAAGATACAAAAAATCTAATTCCATTTTAAATTTATACAAGTTAAAAATGTTACTAAAAATTTTCAAAATATTTAAAGTCAAAATTACATGTTTACTTTCATTGATTGTAAATATATTAGCCTTTATGAATGGCTGAGATGTTTGTATTACTTCTTATAAAATACCCTAATAACAATCAAAAAGAATAGATATCTATCAAATTATTAATTTTAGTTCTAACAAAATTTTGAACAAAAACAAAAAAGACTCTGAGTGGAGTTAAGTGAAATTTGAATAAGACTAATTATTTTAATTTTTTTTAATGAAATAATACAAATTAAAATGATTGTATTCAATAATACAGAAATGTCTTTATTTATACTAAGTAACGCTATTGAAATATGAATAAATTTTGTTCTTGCTGTTTTAATTTGGGCCTGTTGTTTAATATTTAAAAGCTGGTCTCAAAACTAATTATTCTTTTTAAATTACACTATGAATATTTATCCTTCGATTCGAACAACAAAATTATAATTAAGTTAATGTATTATACATATCCATCCTATCTAAATTTCTAATTATTATTAGTTCTTTGTACTCTATCATTATTATTTTAAAATTTTTTCACTGAAAAATTTATTTACACAGTAAATTAATAAAGTAATATTGATAAAAAAGTAGATTTATTTCTGTGATATTAAAACAAAAAATGTTCAAGAGCTTGGCTAAACCAGGTAAATCTAAAAAAGGTCAAAAGATTATTAGCACCTTAACTAATTTTGACTCTGAAAATGATTCACAATATGCTTCTCCAAGATACCAAACACTAAAGCAAATGCCAAACTAAGAATATTTTGCAGAGGCAGCTCTTAACAGAAATAATACCACTAGATCATCTAAAGTTCTTAGTTAAATTGATGAATAGGATTTATAAATATAGCAAAACGCTAAGAAATTAGAGTATTTTAAATGCCATTTAAAGTTAGACTTGAATAGATTGCCTACTTAAAGTAGTTTGAAAACAGCTTCTTCTTTTTCTAATCGAAATCTCAAATCCACAACCCAGTCATAGTTTTTTAATAATTCTATCTAGAAGCAAGATAAGTCGTTGGAAAACAGATTGCTTGTTAACAAATAAAATACAAATAACAGTTTGCTTTCAGAGGAGGCAATGGATGAAGAAAGAGAGGAAGAAGAAGTTTTTGGTAGCTACAACTAAAGCACGAGTTAAGAATTTGTTCAAAATTTTAAAGTAAGAAAATCAGCTCCTCATGTTTAATTAGAAAATAGTGATTAAGTTTTTCTTTAGTTTTTGGGAAACGTGTCAAGAAAACAATAATAAATTACTAAGCTCATTCATGCGAAACCTAAAACAACTAAGGATAAAATGAGAGAATAACTTGAAAAAATAAATGCTGCATAAGAAGAAATTAGTTAAATTACAAGCCAAAACTCTCTTAATTCCAAAATCAATTCACCACTACCAACTCAACAAAACGAATAGAATAATAATATTAATTAGAAAAAATTAAAATCTAACTCAGAATTAATTACTTTAATGAAGCCTAACTTTGAAAAGCATTTACAAGAAGAACGGTCTTATTCTATGATTGATAGCAGCAGCATTCAATCACCTGAATATTTTAATGCTAAGTTAACCAAGAAAAGTTTATTTGATTTAAGGATACCTTAAAATAAATGGAAATAGTTTTAACCAACTTAATCCAACGAAAATACTCCTATATCTGAAAAGCTTAAGAATTTTATCACTATAGGTGATACTAACCGTAGTTCATTTTCTTCTTTAGCTTCCCTCACTTAAAGGGCTTTAACAACTTCAAATAAAATGAATAACTATGCAAACAAATCAATTTTCTAAAACTATTTCCAAACTGAGCCTTTAAATGGCAAGAGCAGAAAAGGTAATCCTAATCCTACTCTAATATAAAGTGAAGAGTTAAAAAATTATAACAAAGGTTTATAAAATATGGAAAGCAAAATTTTTAACAGCTAAAGATCAAGCAATCCATTTGAAAGGATAGCTAAATTGAAAATAAATATTAAAAAGCAACCAAATAGAAAGATTTCACCATTTCACAGATGCTAAGAAATTTTTTAGCAAACTCAATCTAAATCTAACTCTCCCTATAGCGAAATATCTTCTAAAATAGCTTTCAACATTGTCAGTTTAAAAAAATTTTTTTAAAGTGATGCTAGGCTTTTTAAGTACTTAAGCAAACTTTTATAGAATAGACAAAAGTGCTTGAAACTAATTTTCATCAAGAGTGAAAAAAAATAAGAAGTTTTTGATAATGTATCAATTATAGAAGCTAATATAAAGCAATCAATCAATTAATTTGAAATGCAAAAAAAAAGTTAAATTATGCAAATCAAATAAGCCTTCGAAGAGTCTGTAATCTATATAGAACCCTAGCAGCTGATGAAAGAATTGCTAATTTTCTATGACGACCTGGAAAATTTGTGCTTGAATAAGATGAAAGATAAAGTTGTAAGAGCATTTGAGACTGTCTCATTTTAAGAATAAAGAGTACAAGAAAATATAATAAGTATGCAAAAATAGTAAATAGCAGTCCCACTATAATTTTAGAAAAGAAAGTATCTATACAATAACCAAAACATACTCTATATTCCAGAAAAACTAGAATTCAATGAGAAATCACTTGGCGAATTCAATCTAATTAGCTAAGAAGCAAGAATGATTTAAAAGGAAATAGAAAATAATTTGTGTAAATTAAAACAAATTGATAGAGAGTTGCGCAATCCCTATAGAAAATAAATATATGACTCATCAAAAAATTGATAACTTTTTATTAATTAAGTTATTTTAAACAACCAACACCTATCAATTTTAATTATTAAAAAACTTAATTGATTCTGAATAACTTTTTAATGTATTTTAATATGTAAATAAATATATCTTTATAAATTAAATTTTTAATTATTATTTCAAAATACCTCTTTGTACATTCATATAATACATTTCATTACCTTTATTGAAGCAATTTTCTTTTTCAAAGTTATCATTATTCATAAGAATCTTAAAAAATGAAATGATCAAAAATTTAAAATTAAGATTACTGCAATATATTTACTTAGTAACTTAATTACAGACACTACTTACTACTCTGATTACATTCAAATATCTCAGCTTCATATATTTATTTAATAAAATATAAATAGCTTTTAAATATAAAAAATTAAAATTAGCTTTTTAATATTTTTATTATATTTATTATTTAGAATATAAATTTATTAATTTTAGCTAATTTATTTGTTGCTTTTAATTTATGTTTTTTCTTTTCAGAAAATCGAAGGAAAAAAGAAATTTTATCTATTGATTATATTTTTCTCAATATTTTATTCTGATTCTTTTAGCAGCTTAAAAACAAAGTTTGAATATTTAAATGCTGAATAAATGTGTAAAACTATAAATAAAATTAAAATAACAATAAAGCATTAAAAAAATATAAAGTGTTCTTATTGAAAATCAAAGTTTAGTCAACTGAATATAATTTTATTTTTAAAATGATTACCAAATAATTTAGTTTTAAATTAAATTAATTTAAGAAAATCTAACAAATTGAATTTATTTAGTTAGGTGGTGCTAATCATTCTAAATTATAAAGATGAAATTAGATCTAAGTACCTATTATTAATTATTATTATTAAGATTTATATTTGTTAATACTTTTTTTTTCATTTAATTTTACAATTAATTGTAGATATTTCCTTGTCAGAATATTCAGAAGAAAAATTATTTAATAGTTTTATTGTTTTTGTCTATATTTTATTTGAAATTATTTACTCATTTTTATATCAGCATAAACCCTTTATATAAATAAAAAGTTGTTTATTTAAAGCTAAACTAAAAAAAAAATATAAACAAAAAAAGTGAAAATATGGGATAAAAAATACTTAAATCTTTATATTCATTTTAAAGTTACAAGGAAAAAAAAATTTTGATGCTAGGAATAGATAATGCTGGTAAAACTACAATACTTTACTAATTAAAGCTAAACAAAGTAGTAGAATCTATTCCTTCAATCGGGTACAGTGTTGAAACAATTGTTTTTAAAAACTTTAAGTTAAGCTTTTGGGATCTTCCTGGTAGAGACTATTTAAGAAAAATGTTTTGGCATCATTATTACAATGATAACAATGCTTTGCTATTTGTTTTAGATTCTACAGATACAGATAGGTTTAATGAAGCAAAAGAAACTTTAAATATGTTAATAGAAAACCCTAATATGGCAGATATTCCTATTTTAATCCTTGCAAATAAGTAAGATATTGCAACTATGAGTATTGAAAGAATAAAAGAATAACTAGAATTAAATAAATATATAGGTATAAGATAACTGCACGTTTAAGGATGCTGTGCTTTGAATGGAAAAGGACTTAATGAAGGATTGGAATGGTTATCAAAGATTCTTAAAAATTAAAAATTTTGATGGATAAATATTTTATATATATGATAAAAAATACTTTTTTATTTATTTTACTCTCTATTGCAAAATATCTAAAGTTTAAATTATGTATTTTATTTGTTATCATTTATTTGTTTTTATAATACTAAAATATTTTAATCTTTTTATTCTTTTTTAATAACTACAATAATTTAAATGATTAAGCAATTGTAATTATAATGAAGCAATTGTATCGTTAAATTTTTCTTCTTATTTTTAAAAAATATAATTTTGCAATTTGAGAAAATTTTCAAAATAATTTCTAAAAATTATCTGATTATCAATAATAAAATTATTAAATTTTAGTACCCATAATTTAATAATATGTTTATAGATAGATGTTGTGTTTTTTTGTCTAAAAAATTAAAATACAAAAAATAATATTTTTAATATTAAAAAAATAAAATCAGCATCCCTTCAATGAAAGAAATTTTTTTGAATATTTTAAATCAATGGCTTTTTCAACAATATTTAATAGGGATATAAATTAAACTTTTTTTTATAATATCAGAAGAAATGAATTCAATTTGAGTTGTTATAATTCATAAAATATAGTTGTTTACCATTCATGTATATATACTATAATAGCCTAAAGTTCACTATATGTGATTTTGGTGGTTTTTGGAAACTCGGACAATTATAGCATCATTATTTCTAAGTTAACAATCCCTTAATTTATGTTTTAGATTCTACAGATTTTGAGAGAATAAAAGAAGCTAAATAAGCTTTAGAGATGGTTCTTGAAAGCTCAGATATGACTAGTATTCCTGTTTTAGTACAATCTACAAAATAAGATATTGCTGTTATGAATTTGAGTAAAATCTCAGAAAAACTTGAACTGAATACAATTAAAGGAATAGGTGGATTGTACATTTAAGGTTGTTGTGCATTAAATGGTGAAGAAATATATGAAAGTCTGGATTGGTTATCAAAAACCTTAAATAAATAATAAAAGTGATCAATTAATTTTGAATAAAATACTAAATGTGTAATTAAATATTAAATATTTTTATGTATAAATATAAAAATTTAATTATCGATTCAAAAAACTTAAATTACTTTTTATTTTCTAATGTATTTAAAGTTAATATAATTTTAATTAATCTAAATAAAACAATAAAAATAAGTAATGTTAATGATAATAAACATTAGCATCATATACTTTAAAACATATTATTTTGTTCTCATAATAAGTACACGTATTAACAACTAAGCAAAAAAAATAAAATAAAAAGTAAAAATATTTTTAAATGTCCATACTCTATTTAAATATAAATTTTTATGCTAATTAAATGGATGCACATTTTCATTCCAAAGAATGCATAAAATTGTTTGAATATTTTAATTTTTTATTTCATATTAGTAACAGTAATATCAATTAAATATAAAAATATTTTTCTTTAATTATAAATTCAATGTCTTTCCTTAAAAAATGAATAAGATTAATAATAAAAACATATTTTAAGTTTGTCTATTACAAGATATTTATTAATTTTTTTTCCTAGTCAGAATAACGAAGAAAATAGATTAATTTTTTCAATATCTTATTTTTTGTCTGACTATGAAATTTTTATCTATCTCAAATCAGATAATTAAATAAATACCTTAAAAGTTAAAAAAATAAATTAAATCAAAACAAAACAAATAAATAAATAAATAAATAAACAATTAATAAAACAAAAAACTAAATTTATCAAATATGGGTCAACTTATACTCAGAGCTCTCAACTCTCTCCAAAGTAAAAAAGAAAGAAGAATATTGATGCTCGGATTAGATGCAGCTGGTAAAACCACTGTTCTTTATCAAATGAAACTCAAAGAACAAGTCTAAAGTGTTCCTACTATTGGATTTAATGTCGAATCTGTTGAATATAAAAACCTCAAGTTCACTATATGGGATATTGGTGGTTAATGGAAACTCAGATAATTATGGCATCATTATTTCTAAGGTAACAATGCCTTAATTTACGTTTTAGATTCTACAGATGCTGAGAGAATGAAAGAAGCTAAATAAGCTTTAGAAATGGTACTTGAAAGCTCAGATATGACTGGTATTCCTGTTTTAGTTTTAGCTAACAAATAAGATATTGCTGTTATGAGTTTGAGTTAAATCTCAGAAAAACTTGAATTGCATACAATTAAAGGAATAGGTGAATGGTACATATAAGGTTGTTGTGCATTAAATGGTGAAGGAATTTATGAAGGTCTGGACTGGTTATCAAAAATCTTAAATAAATAATAAAAGTGATAAAAAAGTTTTACTGTAAAATTTTTAATATAATAATATAATAATTAATATAAATATGTAAATATCATTTTAAATTCATATATGTTATTAAAAAAACCTAAATTAATTTAAATTTTAATTAAATCAAATTTTGTTAAAATTATGTAAATTAAATAATTTTTCTTTAAAATTTTAAAATAAATATTGAAAATGTAGTAAGATATACTAAATAAAACTTAGATATACTTTTTATAGCAGAGCAATTCTCATAAGCTAGTGCATGCTCGAATTAATACTTATAGTTAAAATAATTACTATTTGAATATCTATTTTTTTAATTATAAGCTTATATTGTAACTTTTGATATTTATTTCTTTAAATTTACAAATAATATCTTAGTTAAAAAATAATACAAAAAACATAGATTAATTTAAATAAATAGAATTAGAAAATATTATATTAATTATTATGTATTTTGCTTTATATTAAAGAAAAAATATATCTAAGAATATTATAACAAGATTAATTTAGATGCAATTATTCCTATTATAATTTAACATTAAACCAAAAAAAATGTTTGATATGTATGTAAAATAATAAAATAAATTAAAATTCTTTAAAATTAAATATAATGGCAAAATCAATGAGTTAATGAATTAAGCTTGTTTCATATTAGTATGTTTTATGTTCTTTGACTAAATAAAAAGACTAGTTTTGGAGTTTAACATTAATTAAATAGTAATTAACACTAACAAAAAAGTAGAAGCAACTTTTAATTAATTACATTTTTTTTAACTTTAATATTTTATATTATAAGTAAGCATTATTAATGATTCTCAAATATACTTTGCTCCTTTAAGTAATTTCTTTAATGTATGTAGCTTAAGGAGGTATAGTTTATTTTTTCATACATTTGTTAACTAGCTAAATAAAATATTCTAAAATTTTAGCTGAGAAACTTGTGGTGTAGGAATTAATTTCAACTTTCACTAGCTCTAGCGTTTAATGGTCTTCTAATGCAGTAACTTTATGCCAAACAACTGATTTTACAGAATTTTCGAACTAAAGTGTGATGGGATTTTTTGGTTTAGGTGATACTACTTCTACTAAAACATTTACCAATATCCCTGCTCATTGGAGTCTATCAGTCAGATTTGATTTGATACTTTACTAATCACTAGATCTCTATCAAGATTATATTTATGTAAAAATAAATGGAAATACAGATAGTTATGAAAAATTTAATGCTGCTGGTGGATATAAAACATGCATTCCTTCAAATTATTATGGAGATGAACTAGTACTCTACTATTATAATTTTACACACTCAAGCTCTTCCATAACTGTGACAGTATAGTCTCTAACAAACGAACCAATAAGTAATGAAGGTTATGGTTTTAAAAATTTTTATTTATATGCAGATACTTGTCATGACTCTTGTTTGACTTGTAATGGACCTACAAAAAATCAGTGCCTAACATGTCCACCAAATTCTTCTCAAAGTGGAAATACATGCACTTGCAACTCTGGTTACTCTGCATTAAGTAATTCATGCATTTAAACTTGCACAACAGGATTTGTTAAAGACTCTACGAATTAACTTTGTGTTTAAGACTTTTGTAATACTTCTACATGTAATACATGCTAAAATGGTTTATGTACCTCATGTAAATAAGGATATTACTTATTAAATGGGTATTGCATATAAAGTTGCCCATCATACTCGACATTAAGTGGATAGTAATGCATAGATTTAATATCTTTAACAAGCTGTAAATTCTACATTACTATTTTTTATATTAATCAAAATTCAAAATTATAAGATGGAGGTTATTTACTGCAGAGTATGTTTAGTACTTACTTTGGAGAGGGCGAAGTAATAGGGGCAGGCATCAGTTTTTCAGGATTTTCATATAATTTGTAAGCTACCCGAGCATTAACCACTGTTTGTAATGGTAAAACAATACTTGGTGGAGCATATTTAAGCTCTCACAATGCTTAAATTTAGAGATCATTTACAGGATTGTAAATTTGTTATATTTTACGAGAATAATTTTAAATATTTAATTAATATTTTAGGTCACCTCACTGGTCTATAGTAATTGGATATACTTTGTATAAAATTGATTCATGGAATAATGAATATGTCTAATTAGTTGTAGATGGAAATGTGTTAATTACAACAACAAGAGCTGTGAACGATGGGGGAGCAAATTTATGTGGAAGAGTGTAATATAATGATTAAATAATTTAAATCTCTTAAAATATTACACATACTAGTTCTTCACTTAGTTTAAAATTCTAAACCAATTTAAATAGTGATGCTTTTACTGAATCATATGGAATCAGAGAGTTATATGTTCTAGTTGATTATGTAAATCAAATTAAATTAACTTCGTTTAAGTTTATTAAAATTTAAAATAAAGTGTTCTCCTAATTGTGTAACCTGTAATGCTTAAGGTTGCAGTTAATGTAGTTCTAACTATTTTCTGTACAATCATTAGTGTGTTTCTGTATGTCCAAATGGATTTGCTTCAGATTAAAACAAAATTTGCCAACTATGCGATTCTACTTGCTAAACATGCTCTAATCCTTGTAAATAATTTAAAAAATAAAAATAAAAAATGGAAAATTAATTATAAATTTTTAATAATTAAGTTATTTTTTAAAGCAATAAATATTTTTTTAAATAGAAAGCAATACCTCTTGCCTAACTTGTAAGCCTAATACTTACTTAAATCCAAACAATTCCTGTCAAAATAACTGTCCTACATAATAATGGGGTAATCAAACAAATTGGAAATGCTAAAATTGTGATTCTTCTTGTTATAATTGTTAAAGTCCTGGTAATTAATTAATATTGAATTATTTTAATTTAATGATTAAATATTAAAAAGGAGATTAAAATTCATGTACAAGTTGCTCTGGTACTCTGTACCTATCATCAAATCAGTGTAACGCCACTTGTCCTTCTAATACATTTAAATTAACATGTAAAAATGTTTTAATTTTATTATTTGTATTAAAATTATTATCAATTAGAAACGAATAACAATATTTGCTAACCATGCCATAATTCTTGCAAAACATGCAATGGATCTAGCAGTACCTCTTGTTTAACTTGTAATCCTAACACATACTTAAATTCAGATAACTCCTGTCAAAGCAACTGTCCATCATAATAATGGGGTAATCAGACAAATTGGAGATGTTAAAATTGTGATTCTTCATGTTATAATTGCTAAAGTCCTGGTAATTTAATAGTAGATTAATTTCATACATTGATAAAATTTAATTGTAATAATAAATTAAAAATTTCAATTATCGTTGTCAATGACTAAATATTACATTTAAATTATTAAAATAGGAGATTAAAATTCATGTACAAGTTGCTCTGGTACTTTGTATTTGTCATCTAATTAGTGTATAAGTATCTGCCCTTCTAATACATTTAAGTTAATATGTAAAATTTGCTTATTTTTTATTCATTGTATAAGAATTATTATAAAATTAGAAATAAATAACAACATTTGTTAACCATGCCATAGTTCTTGCAAAACCTGTGATGGACCTAATAACAACAATTGTTTAAGCTGTTTAGCTCCTAATTTATTTTACCAATTAACCTCAAAAACTTGTGTGTCTTAATGTAACACAAATCAATATTAGAATACTAATAGTTAAGCTTGCTCATCATGTGATTTATCATGTGCAACTTGTTCAGGCCCTAATAATAATAATTGCCTTACCTGCTCAGGAAATTTATATTTATACTAAAATTAATGTATCTTGAACTGTCCTAATTAATATTATAATAATATTATGACAAATTTATGTTCTTTATGCAATACTAGCTGCTATACCTGTAATGGGGCAGCTCCTGATAACTGCAAGTCTTGTTAATTACCATTTTATTTTGATCCTACATCAAATAAATGCGTTTAAATATGTAACTCGAATCAATATCCTGATACAAGCTCTGTCTAATGTAAACAGTGTGATTCTAGCTGTTAATCTTGTAGTGGCCCATCCGCATCAAATTGTACAAACTGTGAATAAGGTTGATAAAAAACTAAATAAATGTTTAAAATTTAGTATTTAAATTTTTTTATTTTTAAAAAGGATTATTTTTGTAAAATAATTAATGTTTATCAAAATGTGATGATTCTTATTATATTGAGACTTAAACTAATATTTGTTAAAGATGTGACTCTTCCTGCTAAACATGTTCTGGACCTTCCTAGTCTGCAGTAATTTAATATTGAGGAATAAACATTTAATTAATCTTAAATATTTAAAAAGTGTCTCTCATGTCCATCTAGTTTAATTTTTTAAAAAAATTAATGTCTATCTGAATGCCCAAATAACTACTTTGTAGATCAATAGTAGTAGTAAAAATAATGTAAAGGATGTCATAGCTATTGTAAGCTAGGATGTAAAGGTCCTTTAGAGGAGGATTGTGATTCTATCAAATATCAATATCAAATTGTATTTTATATTTTGGCTGTTAAATGTTTCGTTTGGATAGCTTCCTCGCTTTTTGGTTATTTTTATGATAAAAAATAATCTAAAATATTTACTGATACTAATTTTTCTCCATTTTCTATTAATAATTTTAAAATTTCAAATATTATTGGTTAACACAAAGTCTCGGAAAATTATAATTAATAAAATGGAGAAAAAATGTAAATATAAAGCCCAACAGAAGAAGGTTCTAAATAAAATGAGAAAGATTAATAAGGAAAATAAGTATAGCCTTTCTAATTTTAAAAGATATTAGATTTTAACAGCAATAAAAAAGTTGGAAAAAAAAGACCTAGATAAAAAATTTAATAATAATAATCTTTTTAAGATAAATCAGAGTATGCAACTGAATAATCTCCACATTTCACTTCGATTTCACCTTCATTTGTTAAAAGTTTTAGATAGCTTGTGCCTAATTAGGTTTATCCTCATAATCCTTCTAACTTTACTAATTCGACTAATCTTGTTAATCCTTCTTAAGTAACTAATTAGACTAGTCTTGCTAATTCTGCTTATTCAACTAATTAAAAAGAGTAGAATAAAAGAAAAGTTTAGGTTAAACAACCTTATATCTACAAATATTAGGCTGATACAATAATGAAGTTTACTTTAGTAAATATATTTATTCATAAATTAGAAGCAACCTGTTTTTTCATTAAAATTTTTATTTTTACAGAGCTCACTCAAAAAGCAAAAAAATTTTAAATCTGTATAAAGAAAATAAAAAAATTTGTACATTTTTACTTTTATTGAATTAATAATTTTAATATATTTAGCTAGGAAATGAATGGGTATCTTTATTTTATTTTTATGATTCAGAAGCTACTAGATTTGCAAGAGCAACTTTAATATTTTTAAAATACTAAGCATTTTTCTTATCTACTGAGTTTGTATATGAAGTAAATTCATTTATTTAAAAACCAATTTCAATTATTATTTATGATAAATATTTAGAGATCTTAGCTTTTACTAGTTTTTGCTCTATTGGCTAGTTTAGCAGTGAAATAAGCTTTTAAGATTATACAATCGGTATTGGTTAAAATTTCTTTTAAATTTATAACAGCTATTTTATTCTTTCTGATTGCAATTTTAGGTATACATGCATATTATTGGTTTTTGCCTTAACTACAATCTTTAAAATTTTCCAAGGATATAACTTGGAGTATTTACTATGGATTAATATTTGCAGTTGATTTGCTTATACTTTAATCATTTTTCAGTTTCTTTGAGTATATTTTCACTATAAAATATCTAAATGCCTTATATAATTAAAGCAAACTTTCTGGAGTTTATAAATTACTTGCTAATAAATATTTTATTTAAAAATTAAGTTGATTTAAATAAAATGAATATAAATTTGCTTATCTGTAATTATGTTACTCTACACATGTATTTTTAATTAAAATTTAATTGGTTTTTTATTAATTAATAATTATTAAAAGATAATATAATGAATAAAAATAAAGTTCTTAAATAAAAAATTTTTGAATTTTTACATTTTTTATAAATCAAATTTTGATTTTTTTTAAAATTGGAAAAAAATTGAATTTTTTGAGTCTGACAAGAGGTACCCATTTTCATATATACAGCAAATTCCATTATTAGGGATAAACTCTTTGGTAAAAGATGTTTTCTTAAAATACAAATTAATAAAAATAGGTTAAAATTGTTCATTTTTAATGATTATTTAAAAAATTAGAATTTGTTTTCGTATTTATATAGATTAAAAAAATGTATAAAAACACATTTTTTATTTTACTATTATTTAAATATATATTAAAGATTTTATTTTATTTTCAGTCTCTAATCATTTCATTTCTCAAGTTATGAGAAAAATTTTCAACATGCTAAGTTTCCACTTAAAAATTAATATCTTAAGCTCTTTCTGCAAAATATGTGTTCTGAGTATCTGCATCATAACCAAAATAGTAAGAAGTTAAAATTTTATTACCAAGGACATAAGCTTAATTATTACTTCTAGGCGAAAATAACAATTAATAGATTCCTTTTGCGATTTTTTGTGTATAAACAGAAGGATCTATTGTTAATATGTAAGGACTCATGTCTTCTGTTAATATTGTTATTTTTATAGGTTCTAAACCTTCAATAGTATCCAAAAAATATTGAGGAAAAAGTGCAAATTTATTGACTGTAATATTATAACCTCTAGATTTTAAAACATTAAGCATTTCATCAAGGGTAGATGTATCAATTGTAGATTCAGCAATATCGAAATTGATATAGTATCTTGTATAACCGCGTATTTTTTAGCCAAAGAATGTTGTTTCTCCAGTTGAGTAAAAATTGCAATTTGATTAGTAGTAATCAGAGTTATTAACAAACATTTTAACAAAATTAGAGCCTTTCTTGATGAAATCAGGATTAGGTTCGCCAAGGTTTATTTGTCCTATGATTTCATCTTTTGTAAAATATGAAAGGTAAGTATTGAAAAAAGTTATAAAAACTTTAGATTGAGAAATAAATCCTTGTTCACTAAGCTATTTTACAAGTGATAATTGTTGTCTGTCATTATTAACTTTACCAAAGCATAATCTTTTTGTAAAATATGTTATGTTTTATTTGTCAGGTGAGTTATATTCTGCAAAAACTACTCTAGCTTAGAAATTGCCCATTTAAAAGTCAGCAGCATAATTGGTAAGTCCTGAAATATGAGTTCCAGTTTCAACTGATCCACATGTTTAAAGCTAATGATATCCAGTTCTGATAAAATCAATGTTATTATTACAGTTAAAGAATTTAGCTTATGTTTCAATCTTACACTCTTCAGTTCCAAAAACAGCATTAAATAAAATAGAATTCTATTAGCTATCAAACTTCACAGGGATATAGAGTAAAGCATGAACATTCAAAATCAAGCTTGTAGAAAGAAGAACCAAAGCAAAAGTGTTTTTTTTAATCATTTATGTTTTTATCATTTTAGATTGATTTTTTGATATTTATTATATAAAGAATGTTTTCTCTATTAAGCAGAAATATTTATGTCAACTCTTAAAATTGAATATTAAAAATCAATAGAAATGATTCCAATACATCAAAAAATTTCTGGATAAATTTCCCTGAAAAGTTTTATTTCTTATCTTAATTAATAGTAAAAGAAATTGTTAACAATCTATTTAGGTTTTCAATTTATTTTATATCAAATAAAAAGGTAAAATATCCAGTTTCTCAATTACATCAAAAATGTAAAAATTAAAGATATATATTTTTTATAATAATTGGTGCTTTGATTAGAATTTAATTCAATTCTCATGATAAGAATTATTTTTAAAAAACTTATAAAAAATAAATTTTTGGTTTCAGAAAACTTAAAGCATAAATTTAAAATTTCTTTAAAACAAAATTAACTTTATTTCATAATTAATTAGAATCTCAATTTATTTTCTAAATATGCCTAATTAGATTTATCTTCTTAATCCTTCTTATTTTACCAATTAGACTAATCTTGTTAATCATTTTTATTTAACTAATTTGATTAATCTTGTTAATTCTGCTTATTCAACTAATTATAAAGAGCAGGATAAAAGAGAAGTTTAGGTTAAACAACCTTACATCTACAAATATTAGGCTAATATAATAACGAAGTTTACAATAGTAAATATATATATCCATAAATTAGAAGAAACTTGTTTTTTCATACAAATTTTTATTTTACAGAGCTCAAAATAAACAAAAAATTTAAAATCTGTATAAATAAAATGAAAAAATTGGTCCTTATTTACTTTTATTGAATTAATAATTTTAATATATTTAGCTAGGAAATGAATGGGTATCTTTATTTTATTTTTATGATTCAGAAGCTACTAGATTTACAAGAGCAACTTTAATATTTTTAAAATACTCAGCATTTTTCTTATCTACTTAATTTGTATTTGAAGTAAATTCATTTATTTAAAAATTAATTTCAATTATTATTTATGATATATATTTAGAGATCTTAGCTTTTACTAGTTTTTGCTCTATTTGCTAGTTTAGCAGTGAAATAAGCTTTTAAGATTATACAATCAGTATTGGTTAAAATTTCTTTTAAATTTATAACAGCTATTCTATTCTTTCTGATTGCAATTTTAGGTATACATAGATATTATTGGTTTTTGCCTTAGCTGCAATCTTTAAAATTTTTGAAGGATAAAACTTGGAGTATTTACTATGGATTACTATTTACAGCTGATTTGATTATATTTAAATAATTTTTCAGTTTCTTTGAGTATATTTTCACTATAAAATATCTAAATGCCATATATAATTAAAGCAAGTTTTCTAGAGTATATAAATTACTTGCTAACAAATATTTTATTTAAAAATTAAGTTAATCTCAAAAAAATGATTACAAATTTTTTTATCTGTAATTATTTTACTCTACACATAATGTATTTTTATTTAAAATTTAATTGGTTTTTATTAATTAATAATTATTAAAAAATTATATAAAGAGGAAAAATAAAGTTCTTAAATAAAAAATTTTTGAATTTTAATATTTTTTATAAATCAAATAATTTTTTACCTTAAAGTTAAAAAAAATTTTTTATTCTGTGTTTCAACGCTACTCTATCCCTTATATATTCATTAAATATTTTATTATCAAATTAAAGTTTGTCTATTTTAAGATATTGATTTATTTTTTTTCCTCGTCAGAATAACTAAGAAAATGTATGAATCTTTCTTTAATTATTATTTTTGTCTGACTATGAAATTTTTATCTATCTTAAATCCAATAATTAAATGTACTTTTAAGGGTTAAAGAAATTAAATAAACTAAATAAAAACAAATAAATAAATAGTCAATCAAGTAAATAAATAATTAATAAAACAAAAAACTAAATTTATCAAATATGGGTCAACTTATACTCAAAGCTCTCAATTCTCTTCAAAGTAAAAAAGAAAGAAGAATATTGATGCTCGGATTAG
>JH720105.1:166237-178537 GCA_000231845.2 Tetrahymena malaccensis 436 | reverse complement strand
CCCCAACCCCAACCCCATAAACTGTAAAATTATTAAGAGTTAAATTTTATGGCATGTTTATTAATCTGAAAATAAAATAAAATGTATGTATATCTTGAGAATGTAAAAAACAAGAAAACATGTAAAATAAAATAAATTTGTAAACAATGCAATCAATCAATTAACAAATTAAATAAAAACTAAGTATTATAAATTTAAGAAATGAAAATTTTAAAATTTCATTCTATGTAATATTAATATTAAAAAGTCTGTACAAAGGAATACTTTTCTCATTTAAAATTCCTTAAATTAATCAAAGTTGAAGTCTACGAGACCACTTTTGCATTTTTCTGTATTATACTTTGGATCTACCGTATTATCTAGATTAGATGGATTTCTTGTATTCATAAGAAACATTTTTTTCTTATCTAAATCTCCATTGAAGCTCTTCTGAGCTTTCAGGGAGAGGTTAGCCCTTTTCTTTAGTTCTTCTTAAGAAAGCGTGAGCTTATTAGAGATTTTTAAAAGCATGGATTAATTTATTTACATCTTCTACTTCGCATTAAGCAATCATTGCAATTTATTTTTTTTAGATTGATGCAATTTTGCTAGGGTCTATCAATTCTTCATCAGTAAATGCATTAAGAAGGGTCTTTTATTTAGTAAGTGCTGCTTCATTTTCTTATTAACCACTTAATAGCTTAGCCTTTAAACCCTTTTTAAGCTTACTCAATTAATCGATAACACGTTACTTAAAATCAACTAAAGTAAATGAAGGCTTGTTAGCAAGGAATTCTATTTCCTTTTTGAATTCATCCTCAGCCTTTTCCTTTTATTTTTTTTCCATTTTCTCCTTGAAAGAAGCAAATGAGTAAATATTACTTTAGGTCATTTGATTAATTCTAGTATTAATACTTTGGCTAGCTCTGAATGCCTAAATAGTGCTTAAATTTTATCTAAGAAGGGTTTAAGTAAGAGCTGATTTGCAAGCTTTATTCAATACTCCTCCAATATTTCTCATTTATGAAATCATTTTAATAATAAACCTTAATTACAAATGTTAATTTAACTTTTTAAATAAGATATCCTCTGCTTTCAATAATAAATATTGATATCTATATATTTTTAATTTCTTTTTTCTTCTAATTTTTTCTGTAATAATTAGAAAGGATATATTAATTATCTGAAATTGGTAGAAAATCAGCTTGCTTTCATTTTCAATATTTTGTTCCCAATATTAAAAAATGAATATATCTATTATAAATTTTCTCTTACTATTATTTTCATTATTAATTAATTTATTAAAATAATAAATTTACAATTTAATCATTTTTAATTAGTTGATTTATGCAATATAATTATATTTTTAGTAGATCAAGGTAGGTATGTTGGTATAAAATTCGAAAATGAAATTAATACTTTTAGATTCAATTAATGTAAATAAGGATCTCATATATGAATATGTTTTATTTTTATGGATTTGATTGGTTTAAAAGCATTAAATTAAAATATTTTGATTCAAATTTATAAAAAAATATAGAAAAAAGAAAATATTTTGAAATAGACACTTAATTACATAAGAATATGGTGATCATGAAGTAGATAAAAAATCTTTAAAATATATTTATAGCATATCAAAGAGGTGCTGATTAATATTTAATTTTCATGAATATTAATCAAAATAAAGTAATATGGTTAACATTTTTTATGATTTGTAATATTTTCAACATAGAAAAAACTCATATTTCTTGAACTATTATAGAGTAGACAGTTTTGTTTACTTTTACCTGATAAGACAGTTAAAAATAGAAAAATTTTTTATTTGATATTAAGTATTTGATACTTTTCTATACGGAGATCAATTAATTTAAGTTGATTGATTAATCAAATATAATATTTTGATAAAACAATTAAATTCAATTTTTTAAAAATAAATAAACATTTAATTAAAATGACTGAACAAGTAATTTGTTTGATTTGTCTAGATATTTGCTAAGAACCTAAAGTATGTAATGGTTGCAAAAACTTATTTTGTAAGTTGTGCGTATTGCAGTGGATGCAAAAATAGAATATGTGCCCTCTTAGATGCTCATAAAAATGGGAAGTAGATTTAAATGATATTAACGAAAGAAATAGTCAAGGTTACTTTATTTGTGCATATGATTAAAAAGTTGGTTCTGTTAATTGTAAAACATGCAAGAAGGGATTGGTATTTAATAAATTACCAATTTTAAATAAATATTATTGTAGATGCTGTTAAAGTAGGCTTAAGTTCTTTGAATCCTCATCTTTAAATCATGAGGATTGTGATTACATGAAGTTATTTTACTTTTACTGTCTAAAATGTGATATTAAAATGTGTGATTGCATTATGAAATGATGACCACAGATATAAATAAATAGCTAAATAACTCTTTAATTATTTAGCAAAAGAACCTTTTGTTTATTTAAATTAAAAAAATATTTATATACGTACTAGTTAAAAATTTAGTTTATTTTAATTTATTATTCTGTTAATTTTATATCTATATAATATTGTAAAAAATTATAAATTTGATTAAATAATTATGATGATTCTTAGAGTTTCATTTAAATATAAATATTTTTTTTTTAAATAAAAAAGGTAAATATAAAAATATTTTATCAAAAAATTAAATACTAAGAAACCTCTATAAGCTATTCTCTTATCTAATTGCTTATTAATTAATATTCCTAAATATTGATAAATTTTTTAATAATATTTGCATTAATTTGCACAAAATAGAATTAGTTAATTTACAAAATTTAAATTTTTCAAAAATAAATATTATGAGTTAAGCGAATACTAATGAAATCGATTCAATTATATGCATGATATGCCTTTAGGAGGTAACTGAATCTAAAAAATGCTAGGGATGCTAAAATTAGTTCTGCAAATTATGTGTTTTATAATGGAAGCAATAAAAAAATATTTGTCCATTAAAATGCGTTTAAGGTAAATGGTTGATCAATTTAGATGATGTAAATGAATAAAACAGTGATGGCTTTATCGTTTGCCCATTTGATAATAATATAGGAAATCTGAATTGCAGAGAGTGTAAAAAATGTTTACTTTTTAACAAATTAGAGCGCTAAGTAAAATACAAATGTAAAAATTGCCAAAATATTTTAGAATACTATGAAAATAGTTAAGAAGGACATGATAATTGTAAGAATATTTACTCAAAAATTTATTATTACTATTGTACAAGCTGTGATCTAAAAATTTGTAATTGCATTGAAAATGAAATAGGATTTTAATGAAATAAATAATTAACTAAAATAAAAAAGCAGTATTGCATTTTTATTTTTAAAAATGTATGTTTCATCAATTACAAATACCAAGCTCTAGAGCTCTAAGCTTTAACTTATTCATTTTTAAAGACATTTACAAATTTATGTATTACTGTAATATCATTTAAAGCATTTTTTCTTTGTTACTACATCATTAAATTTTGTATCACTTAAAATATAAAACAAAGAAACTTGATAAAAAAATAATCAATTTAATTACTTTAAAATACTTTTTGAAATTAAAAATATTTTAACTAAAAAAAAGCTTTATTAATTAAAATAAAATAAATTGTTTTTATTAAAAAATATCTTTTGGTTCAAAAAGAACATTTTGAATTAGCTAAGTAAGTCTGGTAACACTAAAGTCAAATATTATTTAGATATAAACTACTAATATAATTTTTTGATATAATTTTTATTTAGTTTTATAATTTAACTTAAGAAAAATACTTTAATGGGATAATAATTAATTAATTAATATTTTTTACCTCATCAAGAGTTTAAAGTTTTATTAACTTTTTAAAATAAAAAATTTATTATGATGAACAACAAATTTATTTTAAGACAGTTTTACAAAAAAAGCACCAAAATTCAATCTAAAAGATTTTTTATCTAAGTAGGTGGCTTTTAGTATTGTTGATTACTATTTTGCTAATTATTATACTATTACTATTACTACTATTATTGATATTAACTATTCACATACCTTTCGTTATTAAAATCTGCACTGAATTCAATATTTTGTATATTCTGGCTATTTATTATTTATGAGCTTTGATCTGGTTCAAAGAATATAAGATCATTTTTTATTGTTTAAATACCTTTATTATTCTATAAAAAATAATTTTTAGATCATTAAGAATATATATTTTCAAATTTATTTACATGAAGATCAGAATATAAATACTAGTTAGTGCTTTAAGCATTATTTTATATATCTTTTGCATTTTAGTTAATACCCACACTAAACTAACTATATTATTATTACTACTATGCTTATTGGTTAAAAGAGTGTTAAAAGTTAGCTGAAGTTTGATAAAATTAAAACATTTTATCATTATCTTCTTAATTTCCTTTTGCTTTATCCATCGTATTATATTCTTCTACAGGTATCAACTTTTTAGATCCTGCAGTTTATGTATTAACTGCTGTAGTTAAATTATAAACATCCATTATTTTTTCTATTTCTTCTATGTCATCCTCAGACTAATTCTATTTTTTTATATATAAATTTAACTTCTAAAAATACAATCTAATTGCTTACATAAACAGTTTTTATTATTTATGCTCTCTTTTCTTGGTCAATTTTTTTGATCTCTAAATTATAATAGGTGACTACAGGTCTTATAATTAAAAAAAATAAATTAATAATGACAATAATTTGTTTTAAATATTTTAAAAATTTGAATTTTTTTAACAAAAAAATGTTTAAATAGTTCAATGTTTAGTGAAAGTGATGAAAAAATTGTCAAGAAATCATAAATATTTAGACATATTAAAAAATATGCAAGGATCAATTAATTACCTGTGATCTGAATGTAACAATTCTTTGCTGTTGTAAAAATACTACTTTATTAAAAGGTTTTAATTATGCCATATTAAAATTCTATCGCACCAAGAAGGTGTTCTATTTTTTTTAGAAGTGTCATATCTCCTTGTTCCAATATCAAATTTATATGTGGGAGGGAAATTTATTTAGTGCTCTTGATATTTAGACAAGTAATCGTGCTTTTCAGATTTATCTCTCAAAATATTTAGTTAATCCTGCTTCAAAAGTTCTCTCAGAATTGTTTATGCATCTTATTTTGAATGCTTTTTAGAATTTTCATACCTATCAAGCTGAATACGAGTTTCTGCGTTTGGGAGTTAAACACGAAAATTCATATCACCCATAAATATTCTATAGTCAAAATCACTTTTTCCATCCTTTCTTTTTTAATCTGATGATAGTAATTTCTGATGAATTTCTTGAATATTTTTTATACGATCCATACTGTTTTTTAAACCACTTTCCAAATGAGAATTAATAAGGCAGATGTTAGAATCATCAACGGTAAACTTTATGATAACACAACCTTTGTTACCTAGTTTTCCTCCTAAGCCTGTTTTTACCTCTTCAGACTCTAGTCTTTTGATACGTTTTACGAGAGGCTCCTTGACAAATAAAACCATAAAAATACCAACAAGATCTTTCCATTTCAACATTTTATATTTATCTTCGCTACTAATGCTATTTAATTGCTTATTCAGATAGTCTAGCCAAGTTTGAATAATCCTTTCATTATTAGTCATCATAACATTTTGCACGTTTAGTTTGACCATTTCCTATAAAATTAAAAATTTTTTTAAATTATTCCATTTTTTAGTAAAAAAAGAAGGAGTTTTTTACTTGAAGACCAATAACAACAATATCAGGGTTTGGTTATTTCTCAAAATTAAATATATTTTGTGCAAAATTCATTTCTGAATCAGGTTCATTGCCATTCATATTCCATGTCATACAAAATAAATTTAAATTGCTCAATGTAGTAAAATCTTATTCTCTTTTCTTAAGAACTTTCAAAATTTTCTCATTAAATAAATCTTAAAAGATAGTTTATCCTAAAATAAGATCTATACTGCCTTATTTGGCAGAGTCTTCAAAATTTTATTGATAGAGTTTATTGATACCTTTGACACCTTGCTCAACTAATGCAAAGAAACCTTATTTTTGATTAGATGTATTTGCATCTGTACCAATATATGCTCTACTCAATGAATTAGCATTCTAATCCCATAATTCTTGTAAATTGTATATAAATTAATGCACTTTCTGCTTATTATTGTTCATATTTAAAACATGTGTATCGAAATTGGTAAGCATATCAAAATCAGACTTAGTACTAAAATTAGGAATTGAAATATTTAAGCATTTCATTTGCTGTTAAAGCACTTTTAAAGATATTTTAAGCATGGCCTAGTTTGATCTATTCAAACAATCAAAACAATTTATACGAAAGACTCCTATTTGGTCTTGGAGTATTTCCCAATTTTTTCCATCTTCTGCATAAAACTGAAAGTTTTAAATCACAGCATTAAGCTTTTATAAGAATAAAAAATAAGGTTATGATTTGATTTAAGAAAACAAAATTATTTTATACATTTCTGTTTAGAAGATCGTTAAATGCATCATTTTTATTATTTTTAATTGTCCCATTATAATCAAAATATTAATACTTTTGATTTTTAAAATTTGCCTTTTCAAAGTGGTTCTCAAAAGCTTCAGTAAGAATTTACTCATTTGTTTTATTTTTGCTCATTAAATTTAGACACATTACTTTACCATACTAATCTTTTAACAAATCAAAATGTTTTATGAAAGCATTATGGGTTATATCATCATATTAGCTTAGTCTTACTGAGCTCTCCTATGACCAAAAAACCGGTACACTACCTCTAACATATACAGAAGAGCAGCAGAATTTATTATAATATATGATAACTTCTGTTTCAACAAAATTAGCAGCATTACCCTCATCATCTAACCCTCTAACATTTACACTTGTTCCTGCTTGATGACGAGATTTTCTGCTTACCAAATAATAATCTAATCTCTTTTTGTTAACTACCGTATAAAAATATCCAACATAACCCTTAAAGTTAAAATAAATTTTATGATGTATAATTCAAAAAAAATAATTAAAATAAAATTAAAAAAATAATTTATTGAAGTTATATTTGTGAAAAATTACATAAATTAAAGAAAGCTACCATGACTAACTAATATTTTATTAAAATAGATCTTTCATTAAATGAGTATTCCAAGCAAAAGAAGTTTCTTTAGAATTTCCTTTTGATTTTTTCTACTTAGAAAGAGTTAAATCGAATTAATAAGAAAAATAGAAACCACTCGAGAAAAGCTGTTTTATAATAAAAAGAATATTTTAAATTAGGAAAATGTAAGTAAGTATTGTTTTATTTCTAAACAAATAACAAACAATTATTTTAGTAATTTATTTTTCGGTTTTTACTTTAGATTTATTTTGAAATTATTAATTTTTAATTAATTACCTTTTTTAAATGATTTTATAAATTAAGCACTTTTCTACCTGTGCTAGTTTCGTTGTAATCTAACCTCTTTTTTTTAAAAATGGTAAAAAGAATACTTTATGGTTAATTAACAATAAAAATAAAATCAATTTACATGAAATGCTTTGAAGAATATTGAGTGAATTTCATAAACTTAATTGTTTTCAATAGTGCAAATTGGTTTAACTTCTCCAGCAAAAACTAAAAATGGATGGAACTTAATATGCAAAAGTCCTAAAAAAGCACAACCTTTCTTTTCTTTAGGTGCTTCTCCCATCTATGGCAATTTTTAATCTTTTTCTATGCATATACAAATAAATAATTGACTTTTTGCTCATTTTCTCAATTTCAAAAATATTTTTTTTATTTCAAATCTATAAAATGAAAAAACTTGAATAAAATAGTGAAATTATATTACTTATTTCTTAAATTCTTCCTGTATCTATATCAATTTATAAGCTAGAATCTATGCCTGTAATCAGCGGATCTGCTTTTATCTTAATATTTTAATTGCAAAAGTTTTTTATTTTAAATTCTTTAATGAATGTGCAAATTCATATGTGATAAAAAAGTTGCTTTTATTTATTTTCAATTATATATTACAATAAAACAGTTCTTATACTGCTCTACAGTTACAGCATTTATATTTAAAGGCTTTCTTAGCTCTTAACTTTCTTAAAAATTTGAGTGCTTATCCATATTAATAATGGTCTATATGTTTTTTCTATCAGTAATTGGTCTAACTCAATAACTTGCTATAAAATTTTATGTAGGAAGAGTTAATTATATTTTTAATTTTTGATAATCAATAATAAATATATAAATCAATAGTTTTTAGTTTGAAAATAATAATTGATTATCATAGAAATTATTTTGAAAATAAAAAATCATCTTTATCTGTTTATTTATGATATTCTCATAAGTTAAAAGAACTACTTTGTTAATGTAAATTCTTTATAAAGATTTTCATCCTTTATAGCATGTTTACTCAAAAAAAAATTAATTCTACTATTTGAAATTTTATTTGCATAATATAAAATCAAGCTAAAAAATCGCTATGAATCTCTTTATAGAATAAAAATAAAAAAATTTATGAAATGAAGTAAATATTAGTAAAACATAAAATAGGTTTTTTTTAATTTTACTTCTTATTATTTATTAATGTATTTTCGTGTTATGAATTTTTTAATTGATAAACCAATTAATAGAATAGCTATAGGAAGCTATTAAAAATATATTTGAGTAAAGATATTATTGGTGATTTTATTTAAGTAAAAGAAGACAGACATTAAAAAATGAAAAACTAAAACGATAAAAATAAAAAAGAGGATACTGATGAAATGATAGAAAATGTCTTGATCAAGCCTATGATACAAGGTTTAATCTGTGGAGCTGCCCATTTACTTGCCTTTCACTTTATGAGAAGATATTTCGAAAGTAAATAGTGGATGTGAATTTAGAAAAATAATGAATTATCTATTAAAATGGAGCAAAAATGTATTAATTAATTAGAGTGTTTATTTTGAAATAATGCTGATGTGGTTTAGTAAAACTTCATTAAAAATTTTATAGATTTAGTATTTATTCATGAATTTAAGCTAAATTAAAAAATATTTTAAATTAGTAAACTAGTTGTAATTTTCATTAATGAGTAAATAAATACTTTTTTATCAATTAAATGTAGTTGTTATTAATAAATATTTGATGAGCAATTTTTAAAAAATTTAATCAACTTAAAATATATTTTTTTGTTTATAAAATAAAAAATTATTCTAATAAAAATAGTATTTATTATTTGTATTGTTAAATAATTATTTATTTATTCGTAATCTAGTTTTAATTTTCATTTATAAAGTAACTAATGATTTTTTTCGTTAGCAATAAGTAGTGAGTGAGCAAATTTTTAAAATTTTCCAATAGATATCTTAATATATTTTTATAAATGATATTATAAAATATTACAATAATCTAATAATATTTTATATATATTATTATTTTAAATATAAAGTATTATCAAAACAAATTCCTCATTTTTTAGCTAGTTTTAATTTTCATTTGTAAATAAATAAATATTTTCTACCTATTAAATGCAGTTTTTATTAATAATTAATGATAAAATTTAGAAAATTTTCTATTGGATATCTAAATTTATAAATTAAGTTACAATGATAACATAAAATATTATTGTAATCTATTTTAACTTTTTGTATTAACATTTTAAATTTAAAATATAATCAAAATAAATAAATAATTACTCATTCGTAAGCTGTTTTAATTTTTATTTATTAGTAGATAAATGCTTCTCTATCTATTAAATGTAGTTTTAGTTTATAAGTAATAAGTAAAAAAATAAAACTTTTTAATGTATATTTTTGATAAAATAAAAACGTTATTCAAATTTAACATTTCATTTTTGTAAAATCAATTTATAATAAAAATCTTTCATAACAAATAAATAGTTATTCAATTAAACAACTTTCATTAGTATTTTAAGAATAAATTAAGAAAATTCAATTTTTGAAAATGAATTTATATTTGCATTTATTATTTATTTATTTTGTAAGTATATTGGTTCATTAATCAATTTGTTAATTGTATGAAGCCATTTCGTTTAGTTTATCATTTTGTTAGCAAGGCTGATTAAAAAGTTAAAATTAGCCTAAGATACTTGATTAGATTTCAAGGATTTCACTAAATTTCTTTTACAGCTAAACTCCAGAGTGCTTTTTAGATTTATTTAAGTAAATAATTAAATATAAAATAATAAAATGGAATAAAAATACTTAGTTTTTCATGTCTTTTATCATATCTTTCACTTGCTAATATTTTTATATAATATTCTGCTAAGTGTTTCTGGCTTTTATACCATCAAAATAGGATTAAAGGAAAGGATCGCTTTTATGATTTTTATGAGTTAATATAGATTTTGTGAAATAATTATTTACTCTCTTATTTTTTAGTATTTTTCTTTAGATAACTAAAACAGAATATAATTTTCAAAAGATTATTTTTTTAAGTATTTGTGATAGCGAATTATAAATAGAGCAGCTATAGATTTAAATTGTTCAATATGAATATCTTATTAAATTTATCTCTCTGGCTCTGATGGAATGCTAACTTTGTTAAATACAACTACTAATTAACCAATAAAGGCTGTTCCTAAATTAGCTAATATTATACAAATTCCTCTTCCTATATGAGTATAAGGATAGCCATCACCAAAACCAACTGTGAGAAGAGTATTTATCATAACCCAGAAGGAATTGTATAAATTTGTATAGTCATATTAAGTTATAGACCCATCCTTTTTGTAAGTTCTATAAATTAAGAAATAAATTATTAAATAAATTTTCTACAAATTCAAAAAGTATATTTTGTGAATAATATTTACATTTCTACTATCTGAAGCTATAAGGTACAAACCAAGCATATAAACACAAAAAGTATAGTCGTATAGACTAAAGGTCTAATATGGAAAGCTGCTTTGAAAAGAAACGAAATATGGAAATTAAAAAATTCAAAAGATGAAGTGTAGTGAAAAGCTAGCTTAAAGATATGATAAGATTTCAAAATATTAATAAATGTAAAGATAGTATCTAGGCTATATGTAAAAGTTCCTCCTAAAGATTTACCTTCAATCAGGACATCATAATCTTTAGGAAGTATCATCATGTTAAATATTATCTCAAATAATAATATGAGTGTTGCCTTTTTTTCATATCTTGTATAATTTTCAGCTGTCTGATTATTTATTAGTGTTTAGTCATTAATTTTTTTCATCAGGCAAAAATTTGCAATTATCAAAGAAGCTTTTAATTAATCAGTAAAGTTAGTATTTTTAAATTAATAACAAAAATTTACTCAAAATAGCTGAGAGAACGATAATAGCATTTCTTAAGTTAATGGTAGTTCCATTATGCTGAAACATATCTTTAATTAAAACTCCATTTTAATATTAACGAGAAGAATATATTCTATACTAATTAATAATTAATAAATAGATTTTAAGTTTTGATTAAAAGTCTTTAGTTAACTAAATAGACTTACTTCTACGTAGCTTACAAAGAGAAGTATCAAAGATATTAAACAGGTAAAGCTATCAATAATTAAAATAAACTTATTATATTTCTATTTATTTTTAGAGTCTACTAAATTATGTTAGCATTCCTTGCTAAGTTAATACAAATTATCACCATCTTGTCTTTGGTAAGTTAAAGTCTGAAATCCATTAGTGATTATTATATCATTATTAGGAGATTACTGAACTAGGTTTTCTTTATCATTAGTTGAAAGATATTTCTTTTCTGTTTATGGCGTGTAGTAGCTTTAAGGGTTGTTTTTTGTATCTGGGCTCACTCCTATTAATTAATCTGACGGACTTTCTCTCATTAACTGAGGATCAGTTGAGCTTAAAATAAAAGTAGAATGTAAGAGCAGCAAAGAAAATGTTAATTTCTTAAGTATAATTTATAAAATGAATTTACCTAAATCTCTAGGTTAGAATCCTATCACATTAATCCAGTGATTATAGAGGTGTATTTTCAATAAAATTTTTATTCATCATGTTTTTAGGTCTTTTTGTTTATTTATTTTGAAATAGTCTTCTTTTTAATTACTTTATAATAATTAAAATTATAGATCAAGAAATTAGTTAAGTTATAAGGAATTCCTTTTTAAATTAATTTGATGTATCTTAAGTAGACCTTATCTGATAATCAAAGTATCTTTTTCAAAATTTAATTAGTTTATAATTGATTAAAATATAAATATTTTTATTATTACAATTCTATTTTTGCATTATTTTTTTTCTTTTGTCTGTTATGAATAAAATTATTATTTTTTTGTAAATTTATTTATTTTTTAGTTTAAGTTTACTTTAATTCGATAAAAAAAAATACTTTATTAAAATTATTTTTTTAGCATTTAAAAATTATTCAATTT
>JH720105.1:48702-166137 GCA_000231845.2 Tetrahymena malaccensis 436 | reverse complement strand
TACTTTAATTCGATAAAAAAAAATACTTTATTAAAATTATTTTTTTAGCATTTAAAAATTATTCAATTTATTTATTGATAAAATCACAATAATTTGATTGTGAATAAAAAATTTAATTAATCTATATTTATATTTTAGCAGTCTTTTACATTTTTATTCTGAGAAACAAGGATAAAAATTTACTTCAAAAATAAAAAATAAAGATTTTTTGATAAACGCATTTTAAGTTATCAACTTAGTATTATAAATATATCAAAATGTGTTATTAGTTCTTTATTTGATGAATATTTTTGTTATTTCGAATTATTTATGGTTATTCTCAAAATGTAATTTTAGTACTAAGTTTATTTATATCAGTAAAACTATCAGATGTTTTAAATATGTTTTGTAAATATTCTTTTATCTGACAAGAAGGTGATAAAGAGATTATACATAGTATTTAAATCAGTAGCGAGAAAAAAAACTGTGAATACATTTTTAAATTTAATTTGATAATTTTTACATCTTTATTAATAAAGTAAGTAGAAATTAAAGTAGTGTGACTTTTTAATTAAAAAGTTTATGCAAGTTTTTTAACAAGCAAATTAATTAGAAAAATATTAAGAGAAAATAAACAAAAATTTTTTGATTCAAAAGCAATTTATTTAAATACTTTATTGTAATATTTGAAATATTTGGGAATATATCTTAAAATTATTTTTTATTATGAGCTTATAAAGTAATAATTTATCAAAAGATTATATTTATTCTCAAAGTAGTTAAAAAAAATAGAAAGATAGTCTATTTGATTAAGATAAACCTGATGAAGTGTTATAAAAAAGTGATCAAAACTCTAACTAAAATATTTAAGGCATAAAAGATCATATGCAAAAGCATAATAAAAGTGCTTAAAAAAAATAAAGCTTAGAGGCACAGTAGTATTTGATAGATTTTTAAAAGTATCTCTAAAAAAAGTAAACGGAAAAAAAAAAAATCTTAAATAATGATTTGGAAGAATTTATCTAAAGTAAAGAGTAAGAGGAGAGCTAAAAAAGTAGATAGAAGCTTCCAAGCAGATAAGATATAATACAAAAAGAGCTGAATAAGAGGTTAAAGCTATTTTCTAAGTCAAAAGAAGCAAAATTCAATGATATTGTAGGAATTTTTAAGAAACTTGAAACTTTTATTGATATAAAACCATTTTTGCATGATCTTAATACTGTAAACAATACGAAAATATATAATACAATTTAAGACTTAAAGTAAAGAATTGCAGAAAAAAAAAATTAAGAGGAAGTCGAAGTAATGCTTGAATAAGTAAAAGAAAAAATACAAAAATAGGAATAAGAATAAGAAGAAGAAAATAAAATTTTAAATAGAGGAATGAAGCAGTTTGAGCAAAAGACCTAGCTATTAAAAGACACATTTGATTATGTTATGGATTGGAAAAAAAACCACGATGTCACTAAAGGCATTTTATCTGAAGAGCTAATTGATCATTATAGATTATAAGATAACTTTTATTAAGATTTGATCAATGTAAATAAAAACAAAACATTATATTTAATTTTATTAAATTATTCAAAATCTTCAATAATCAATAAATTAATAATAAGATAATTACCAAATTCTATATTTAACTTTCTATAAATTTAAAAAAAATGATTTTAATTTTTATTTCTAAGCTTGATTGTTAAGTAAAGCTAGAGATAAACATTTTATTTATATTTATTTTACATCAGTAGAAGTCTTATTAATTTATAAATTTATTAAAATATAAAAGAAAAATGATCCTGACATCGACACTTATCAATTTTATGATGATTTGAACAAATAGCTGTTTAAGAAGAAGACTCTATTCTAAAGATATAATGCCAATTAAATAGATTCAAGAAAATCTTCTTTAAATTAAAATAATCAATTTCATAACTAAGATGAAGTATAATAAGATTATTAAATAGGCTCAAATAAAAAGATAAGGCTAATAAATTAAGAAGAAGAAATCAGTGAAGAAGAAAAGCTTAAACTTGCTTAACAAAGCATCAAAACAAAGTTACTTACTATTGATGGATTTGAAAAAGACAATTAAAAATTCTCTGATCAAACCTACTTTAACAATTTTTAAGAAAAAGCAATTTAAATTAGAAAGAATTTATAAAAGGCTACTGAAATTGTTTTTAAGAAAAAATGGGCAAATGCAAATGTTAAACTGAAGAAAATGAGAGAAGATGATTATAATAAAGTAATGAAGTAAATTAGAGAAGCTTAAAAATCTACTAAACATATACAGTCGTTGTCAAAAAGTAATTTATTTGGTAAAGAGGTTGAATCATAGGTGGCTAAACTTTTTAAAAATACCTAAAATACTTAAAATAGCAAAAATTAAGTTAATTAGAATGAACTAAAATCCAAACGGAGCATGTAGCTTAACAAGGAGATTGGTCAAAAAAGTTAATAAATTAGTAGAAGTGATAGCTATTATTCCAAAGATTCTTATAATGCTTAACAGTTATTGCTGAAGTCTCCAAATCTTGGCTCAGAGTACTCTTAACAAGAAGATGACTAAGACTAAGTTAATTTATCAAGGACAATAGAAGATATCGATGAAGAATTCGAAGAAGATGATATTTATTACAAAAAATGGAAATAAATGTAGAATGATAAAAGACTAAGTCAGAGTATAAATCACAATATATCTTCTACTAAATTAGAGAGATTAAGTTCTTTTAACAACTCCAAAGAAACGACTCCATAAAAGATGATATAAAAAAATTTTACTTTTATAACAAATAAAAACTTTAATGAAACAATTAGCTAATAAAATAAAAGCTAATTTGGTACTTAAATCAATCCTTCATCACAATCTTTGCTTTTTAACAGTTAAAATAACCCATCAGCAACAAGCAGAAGAAAATCTGTTAATTTGTAAAATAATTCTATATAATAAGGAAATGAAAATAATACAGTTGAGCTTCAGAACTAATACTTTTTCCCTTCTTCTACTAGAACCCTTTCAAATCAAAATTCTTAATTTAAAAACAAACACTAATTCCAATTTTAAACTTCTGCATCTTAGAATAATCATTCTTATGCTTAAACATCTAGAAGAAATACATTTTAATTATTTAGTTAATTGAAAAATAGTAGTTCAGCCTAATAATTATATAAAAAAAATAATCAAAGTAGCACTTTACAAACGTTAACAAGCCGTAGCAGTGTGCATCCTTTAAAAAAATAGAATCTAAACATTCCTTTAATAAGTAACCATCAATTCTAAAATAGCTCTCATAATAAAAACTAGGATAGTAAACATAGCTTAAAGATAAATATTATTGACTAAGTTTAAGATTAGAAAGATTAATTTTTAAAATTAGATAGTTTCTAGATCTAAAATCCACCATGCTCTCCATCTCAAAAACTTATTAGTATAGATAGAAGTTATAGCAGAGAATAGTAAAGAAAATAAATTGAGAATTAAAATACGTTAGACAAGCACCTTTTTGGAGTTAAATTCTAAAAATTTTTAAGCGATATTGACAATCATCAGCTTAAATTTGGAATTACAAAAGAACGATATCAATCAAAAATTAATCAAATTTAAAAAAAGTTTGATAGCGAAATCACAAAATTTGAACCCCCTAAACTAGATATCTTTAAATCAATCTAATTGTAAAATAGATTTCATTTAATTTTAATAAAATATATTATTTAAATAAAATAAAAACAAATATTTTTGTAAAAAAAGGTATGATGATAAAAATATGAAGTACTCAAAAGGAAAAATTCTTGCAAATTGAAATCAATTTTTTTTCAACCAACAATTTTACATGATTAAAAAAAATATTTTGAAGCAATTTATGTAATAAAAAGTTATATCCTTACATAATAATATTATCAACAATACACCTAATTAGAAATAATGATTAAATATTTATCTATAATTGTTTTCTCATCTTTATCTAGAATCATCTAAAAATAATTATTTTTTATAATGTTTAAATTGAATAAATATTCATTAGTAAATACTAAAATACCTTATTCTAATAAAATAGTTAATTTTTAAACATTTTGGATAAATTTATTCTAAAAAAACATAAAAAATAATATAATTGAGAAATTAATTTTAGTTGCACTAATTTTTTAATGTTTTAAATCTAAACCTAAAAATAGTATATTAAACGTATGCTATAAAAGGAAAATTTTTGATGAGTTAAAAACTTTGTTATTAATTTAAAAATAGCCTCAAGTACTTTGAAAAAAAAATGATAAAATATTTTCATAATTTTTATCAAACACTTTGTTTTTAGAAAAAAAATATGAAAATAATAAAAAATGAAGTTTATATTTTAATTTGATTTATATATTGGTTGTTTAATGATGCTTTACGTATTTAAACACTTTACCTTTGATTTCTAAAATAGAAAAATAAGTTTTTTTTAGAAGCTTAGAAGTTTAGAAAGTAATCGTAGTCGTAGTCAATTATTATTAATTAAAAATCAATTTAGAATTTTGAAATATCCAAAAAATAAAGGTAAAAATGAAGTTTTCAGATACAGTAAACAGAATAAACAAAGAATTTTAAAGGCTTTAAAAGAGTCCTGTAGAAAATGTTTTAGCAATTCCAGATCCTAAAAATATGTTTTAGTGGCATTTTTGTATATATGGTTTAGTAGATTGTCCTTTTGAAGGAGGGATATATCATGGAATATTGAGTTTACCTCCTGAATATCCTATGAAACCTCCTTCTATTAAGCTAATAACTCCTAATGGAAGGTTTAAAGAAGGGACAAATATTTGCACGAGTTTCACTAATTATCATCCTGAATCTTGGTAATTAACATGGAATATTGAAAAAATGCTAATTGCAATGATTAGTTTCATGAATGATAATGACCCAAGTGCAGGAGTTGTTCAAACAAGCGAATCAGAAAAGAGAAGACTTGCTAAAAAGAGCATAATTTGGAATATAAAAAATGATGAAGAATTTGTTCGTCTCTTCAAACCTTATTATAAATAGTTAAATATAGACCCTACTCTCTTTACTGATCCATAAAAATTGATAGAGTATGAATAATAAATATAATCTTAGTTCTCAACAACAGATCACGAAAAGAAAGTTAGAAATTTTGAAAAAGTGCTGTTCTTTGGTGCCTCTATCTTTTTAGTAATGTCTTCATATTTATATATGAAATCGTTAAAATGAAATTAATATATTTACGTTTGTGCTTTTATAAATTAAAGTTTAAAGATATTGCTTTCCATTCTTTACTAGAAATTTTTGTTTTAAATATAACAAGCTTTACTTTAAATTTATAAAAAAGTAATAATAATTAATTATTAATTGAATGATAGTGATTGAATAATAAGCTCATCAAAAACATATCAGTCATTACCAATAAATTCAATTTAATTGAAGCTTTTAAGGCTTTTAACAAAAAAATATTTTATAAAAATTTGCAATTTTTTTTAATTGAGTTTATTTTAAGAAAATAAAAATGCAAATATTTCAGTAAATTTAAAACTACTACCTTAGATTTTTTGACCATTTTTAAATAGAAAAATTGGTATATTTTCTCTTATCTGAGAAGTTTGCATAATAAAAAGCATGTAATTTACAAATTTTTTTTCTGAAAGTGAATCTTTGTTAGATTTTCTCTTTACTAATAGAAAGAAATATCTTTGAATTTAGTGTTTTTATTAATGAAAAAATAATTAAAAAAATTAAATATTAACAAAATTAATAATCTTAAAATAAAAACTCTCAAAAGGTTAAAAAAGATATATCATTAGTATTACTCAAGCAAACAATCCTTTAATTTAATTTAAAACATTTAAAAGCGAAAATGGATAGCTAAAACACAGAAGAATTAACTCCTGAGCAAAAAGCTCAGTTAGCAAAGTAAAAGAAAAAAGAAAATGAATTGAAAAAGAAATAAGCTGCTGAAGAATGGAAGAGGTAATAAATGCTTAAAAAGGAATAGGAGGCTAATTAATCAAATCCAAATGATGCTTCTGCAAATCAAAAGGAAGCATAAAAAAATGTTGAAGTCTCTGCTACAAAAGATGCACCTAAAACTAATTAATAGGCTTCAAAATAAGAAGCAGCTGCTCCTCAAAAAACTCAAAAAGATGATGCAAATATTAAATAAAAGCAAAACTAACAAGCTAACCAAAGTAGAAATTAAAGAATTTAGCAATCATTAAGCAAAACAAATAGTTTGATTTCTCACTTGACTACTTATGATCAAATTAGCTTTAAATAAATTAGAGAAAAGTACTAAAATCACCCATACGCTGTAATAGTTTCACTTCTAAAACTTAAAAAAATTTTAAAAATATTTAAAAATTTAAAATCATTTACTTAATTTTAATAGAATTCTTTACTCCATCCTGCTCTTTTAGAAGTTGCTTTAAAAGTTAACTCTGGTCAAATAGTTGGATCTAATAGAAGATGTCTTGCCTTTTTAGATGCTCTTAAAAAAATTATAACCGACTTTAAAGTAAAAGAAGGAGAAGTCTTTTATAAGGAATTAACAAACTGCATAGATAGTTTATATAGCTTTTTAGAAGCTTTCAGAGCTCATCCTGAAGGCTTGAAAACTGCATTCAAATATATTAAAAATATTGTTAGCTACCTCGTTAAGTCAACTATATCAATTGAGCCTTAAAAGAAGTGGATTAACCAATAAATTGATGTTTTCATTAAGTAAAAGATATTAAATGCACAAGATTTAATGATTTAAACAGTAATTTGATTGATTTATGTCTATAAAATTATAAATAATCTTTTTTTTATTAAATTAAAAAGGGATTAGAATTAATCAAAAATGGTGATGTCATTCTTGTTTATGCAAGATCTCAGGTAGTTGAAAATTTGCTCTTGACAGCTTTTAAAAAAGGAAAATAATTTACAGTTATTGTTGTAGATAATCCTCCATTCCATGAAGGAAGAGCTTTATTATAGAAGTTAAGTGAAGCAGGCATTGAAACTATTTATACACTTCTTTCAAATATTCCTTATTTCATTAAAAAAGCATCAAAAATATTCGTTGGAGCTTAATCTATGCTTACCAACGGAGCTCTTATTTCTAGAGTTGGAACTGCTCTTGTAAATATTTTTATTTTGATTACATAAAAGTATTTATTTTGTTTAATATCTAAAAGCTTGCATGTGTTTCTAGAGATTTTAGAACTCCTTTCCATGTCTTTTGTGAAAGTTATAAATTTTCAGAAAAAAGTCAGCTTGACTCTCTTTCTTAAAATGAATTATGCCTTTAGAAGAACCAAGAAAGTGGTGAATAACAACAAAATCATCAATACCTTAATATAAATTTAAGATATGACTTAACTCCTTGCGAATATGTTAATATGGTAAAAGTATACTATTTTTAAACTTATACTAAGAGTTAATTAAAAAATAGGTTATCACAGAAATAGGTCCTGTTCCTCCTACATCCGTTCATGCCATTATAAGAGAATTTACAAGTTATGATTATGTTGGTAAAATAGAACTTCCTAGTGAGTGAGATAATATAATTTTGTTTTAAAAAAATATTAAAATAAATTACTATTTTTAATTCAATTAATTAATGTAGTAATTTTTTAATAAGATATATTTTTGTGTTAATAAAGAAAATAATAATTTTTTATCAGTCATTCATAAAATTTGTTTTTTACTTTGCTTATTTATCAATTACATTTCTTAATATCAAAAAATCTTCTATTATAAAATTTATATTAAACATAAGTCTTTAAATTAATGAAGTTAGTTAAAATTTTCAATTTTTTTGAAATAATTTTTAACAATTCATTTTATAAAATTAAAAATAAATTTTATTATTTAATTTATGGAAAGAGTAAAGTAGATAAGAATATTTTTCTTTTTTATACATTGAACATATATACAAATTTGATATGTTTAAACCTAAGTTTGACTAGAAAAGAATATAGGTCTGATAGATTTTATAATATAAGAAATATTAATAATCAAAAGATTATTTGAGTATTTTGATTTTGCATAAAATATGATTAAAATATATTAATTATATTGAAATTTGGATAATAAACTAAATAAATAAAATACTTATAAAGAATATTAGTTGTTATATAGATTTATATTTAATATATGGTTGTGTGATATTAATTTTTGTTTTAAAACTCTATTACTTCTTTATTTTAATTCAAATTATTTTGTTTGTATATCTATAAATATCTTTATCACTCACTCACTCTATTTCATCTAAGTTATCGTCTTCTGAAAATATATCTACATCATCCTCTTCTTCATCCTAATCTTATTTAAATTTACTACTTAAACCATTCATTTTTTTAGTTTTTGTTTAAACGAGCACAGTTTTGTCATCAGATGAGTACTTTTTTGGTATTTCATAAATTGATTTTCCTTTAGAGTTTACTCTTTCAATGTCTGTCTTAATTGACATTCCCATTTTCTATTTTTAATTAAATATTAAATATCATAGCTTAGATAATTATGGAGGACCATAATTATGTAAATTAAATTACATGCATAACTTTTTCTTTCCAAACCATAACTGCTGGAGGAACGAGACAAAGCGTAACTAAACCTTTTGAATTATTTTATAAATGTAGATCAGTTGTTAGAATTAATTCATCTAATGAACAATCAATAACAGTTAAATATGTTTTGCATCAATTAATAAACAAAGTATTGTTAAATAAGTTAATCTAAGTACCAAGTTTTAAGTAAACACTGAAATATTTGTTAAGAGATTTAATATCTAATTTCATAATTCTACTTGTTTTTAGTATTATTTAATTGTTTAAATGAAAATTTAGTTATCAGTAATAAATATTGAAGTATATTAATTAAATTTTGACATCAAACTATAATGCAATATTTTGATAGGAGCCCCAATGAGTCTTTCTAGAAGTATCTACAAATACATCTAGTAAAATGCATTTATTTTTAATATTAAATAGAAATTATAAAATATTCTAAGGTTCTTACATTAATTTTGAAAAAAATAAATATTATCAAAATATTTCATTTATTACTATGCTAAATGATAATTAATAAATATATCTTTTATAATCTAAGAAACTATTTATTACTTAATTAATATAAGTAATATCTTTAAAATAAGACATAATAATTTTTGGTAAAACTTTAATTTTAGTTGTTATCTTATCGAATAATCAATTTTTAAATTTATTTTACTCTAAAAATATCATTTTTAAATTAAAAAAACTTCTTCTTATTTCTTTCTCTTACGAAATATAATAACCTAATTTATAGAACGATTTTCAGTTTACGTTAGTATCAATAGAACATAAAAAATTACATCTAAAATTTTTGCCCTATAAAAAACTAACAATTTAATTAAGCTTGAAAGCTAAAACTGGTTTTATTTTGTAAATATTTATACAACATTAAACTTTTATTTGATATCTAAAGCTTCTCACTTAAATCATTTTAATTTAAAAAAAACAATTTTTTTAAATAAATTTGAATGATTTTATTTGCTTTTATAAAAAATTTTTTAAAAACAGCATTTGCAAGATGAGTATTTTTTTAACTAAAAATAGTTTACTTTTTTTTTAAGTTTATTATAATATCTGTGAAAGAATTTAAGGGCGTTGCTATAAATTTAAGTCATTTGAATGGGTTTAATTATTTATCAATTATTAGTTACATAAATTTATCTAGACTTCACTGGAAGTGACAAATCAAAAAGTAGTATGTCGTTTATAAATTTAGGATTGATGTATCTATTTCATAATTAATATAGTTAGAATAACCACTGTAAATTTGTTATAAATTAAAAATTGAAATAAATAGTAATATCAAAGATATTGCAAAAGATATAAAAAGGAAATTTGTAAATGATTCTAACTTAAAATAACAAGTTTTAAATTGCAGCAGCTCCTACTATATAAAAAACAATAGACGATTATAGAAGAGATATAAAGTTGCTTAAGGTAAAATATATCTAGCTGTAAGAAGAAAATTAAAAGCATAAGCAAAAGTTAGAATGGTATAGCACAAAGTTACGTGCTTTAGATAGATAATCTAACAACAATTTGTCTATGATTGATGCTAGCTTATTAGACTAAACTTAGAATCAAACTTAAAATATAACAAGAGTAGGATCATCAAATAATTTTATGGGCGCAGATTAACAAATCATGGATCAGTTTTCTAATAGATGCAAAATGTACTTGGGTATGACACCTGAAAGTTTATTTCGTGCTGCTGATACAAAGTATGAAGGAGTACTTAAAGATGTTATATTAAAATAGTTTTTATTAAATTCAAAGCTAAATATGAAACCCTAGCATATTTAGAGAATAATATAGTTATGCGATTTAGAATGTACAGGTAAAATTACAAAGCAGGGATATAATGATTGTCTTTAGGCATTTTAGATAAACTAAGAATCTATTTTAGAGTAAATTCTAGGGGAGAACTAACAAGAAAAGAGAACCTATAACTAAAGAAGCTTCTATAAGTTTTGTGAAAATCTAATTTCACAGCTTATCTCCCCTTACATGTGCTACAAACACATAGATTACAATAATGTAATTTATTTGATTTAATTAAAATGCTTTTAAATTTTTTAATTTATTATTTCAAAAACTTAAGAGAAATGTTTATTTAATTATTTTGAATAATTAAATCAAAATTTACAAATTCTGATCATATTTTTTTAGTCTATATTTTTATTATTGATTGTGAGAGAATATAATTTTTTTTTTGTTAAAAAAGGAAGGATTTATTTAGTATGAATAATTTTATGGATTTACAACTAAATTTATGAAAAATATAAATGACACTGAGATAATTGGTATCTACACATATCTAGATATAGAAAAAAGCCAATAAATTAGCAAAGATTATTTTATAATTTAGACTAAAAAAATGATGAGAATCGTTTCAAGTGATAAGAATATAAATATTAATAATTTTATAGATTTAAAACCTTCTAATGATAAAGGAGCAGCTAATGGAAAAGGAAACTCTTAAAGCGGGAAAGAGAACGAATAAAATGAAAATATAAATAATAGTAATCATGGAAATTGTGATCACTCAAAAGGAAAAGACTAATTTCACCCTAATAAAATTGACTTAAATTTAACTCAAGAAGTTGATTTGAAATAGCTGATAGGAAAATTTGTCAATTCATACAAAATAAATATTCCTAACTTTGTTAGAATTATTGCAGATAATATGTCAGATTTAAGAGCAGGAATTTTACTTTAGGACATTTTTAATAGCTTTAAAAAAATTAAAAATTATAAAAAAGTTTCGAATGGAGATAAACTCCTGTTTTTCAAAGGTTTGGATACAGGCAAAAATGGTTCTATTGATTATGAAGAATTGATTAAATTTTATTGCAAATATAAATAACCTGACTGGCCCATTGAAATCATTTTTTATTTATTTGCTAGAATTTTGTTAGTTATTGAAATTGATGCTGAGCAATATTTTAGGTACTAAGGCTTTACATCTTAATAAGTACTTAAAAAATAAGAATTCATTAAATTTGCAAAGCAATTATTTTGGATAGAGGAATCTGAAGTAGCTGTAGAGCTTTTCTAGTATGATTATTTAAAAAATTAAGTAAATAAATAAAATGGTTATATTTTTATTATTTAGATTTTTAGATAAAGAACAGAGAAATGACATTTATCTTTCTGCCTTGATTGATTAAGTCGATTTTGAAATTGCAGAACAAAAAAAATTGTTTTTTGGAATCGATAACGAGCTTAATTCAACAACTAAATCAATTTCATCCACTAAAAAAGCAAACGTCAAGGATATTACTGAATTAGAAAGTTTCAAGGAAATGGAATAAAATCAAAAACTTATACATATCAAAAAAACAGCTCTATCAGATGCTAATGTAAGTCTATAATAAACTTAAAATATTGTAAACTCTCTCAAACCAAAACTTAGTGATGATGATTTCTTCTTGAAGGTATTTTTAAATTAGTTTTAATCAATAAAATTAATTAGATAAATGTAAATTAATAATTAATAGCACGAAATAGATGAAAATAAATAAGTTATTAAAACAAAATGGGAAACCATACTAAATGATGAAATTTCATGTCTTAAAAAATGTATAGAAATAGTTTCAGAAATGAATGCTAAGGGAGAATAAGTATGGACAGATAGAGAATTTGGCCCTAACGAATAATAAGATCCCTATGGTTCTAAATCCATGTACTTCAGTTCTAATGAAATACCTCCTGGATGTCCTGAACCTGAAAATGTGAGATGGCTAAGACTAAATGAGATTGTTGACGAGTACATTGAACATCATGGGGATGAGTATTTAACTGAAGATGAAAAAAAGGAATTGCAACATATTCACTTTTTGTATGAAGGTGCAAGCAGTAATGATGTTAAATAGAGTAAATACTTAGGTGATTGCTGGTTTATTAGTGCTCTAAGTATAGTTTCTGAATATAATGAGTATGTGGATGGAGAATTTGATCCTCATAAACCTGGATAAACAGAAGACTAAAAAATGTTCATGATGAGTAGAGGTATTTATCCGCCTCTTTTCCACTTCCTATCTCAATATGGCATTTATGTCATGAAATTTTTTAAGAATTACAAATGGCGTTATGTCATTATTGATAATAGATTACCTTGCTTAGATAATGGAGAGATAGTAAAAACTTATTTTTAATACTAAATTGAAAATTTAAAAAATTATTTTGTTAGATTTTTTCTCAATGTGCAACTAAAAATGAATTTTGGGTTAGCTTGATTGAGAAAGCTTATGCCAAAATACATACTTGCTACTAAGCATTGAATTCAGGAGATATGGGATAGGGTCTTTAAGATTTAACTGGAAACCTTTCAATAAAAATGAAATTAGATAACTTTAAATATTCAAAAGATGATATAGAATTTGGTAGATGCCCAGCCATGATTGATGTGGGAGAAAAAATAAATACTAAAACAACTGATTTTGAAGAAGTATGGGAAAAGCTATAAAATTCTAAAGAAGCATTTTGGTAAACTCTAATATCCTTTAAAGAAAAAGGTATGTTATTTAATTTGAAATAAACTATTTTGAATAATCTAAATAAAATTTAGGATGCCTGATTGGATGCAGTGCTGAAGGTGGTACAGAAGCTCTTGTAAATTTAGATGGTGAAAAAACAGGAATATATTCAGGGCATGCCTATTCTATAAATTATTTGATGCAGCTAGATTATATAAATTAGGAAGAAAAAGAAAATCATAAAAGAGAAAACCCACATTAAAATCATCGTTTATTAATTGTCCGTAATCCATGGGGATATGGTGAATGGCAGTTAAAATGGTCAGAAAATCCGGATTATATAGATAAAGTATAATAGTATATGCCAAAAATTAATAAATTTTTTGATGATTAAGAAACGAGAAGCAAAAAACTTGGAATAACTCCTCCAGAAAGGTAACTAACTAATTTTTGGTTTTAATTTTATTTTTTAAAGAAAAAAAAATCTAAAAATAGATATGAAATGGCAGAAGATGGAAAATTCTTAATTTGCTACAAAGATTGGAGAAGAATTTTTAATAATTTATTCGTATGCTTACTTTTTTCTGATGCATGGAGTGGCTTTAGGATTAAAGGATGTTGGAATAAATAATTTTGTTCAGGAGCTCTCAAAAGATCAGAGCAAAGCTTCAAAGATTTTGCTTCAAAAAATCCTTAGTATATAATTGAATTAAAGAATAAGTCTGGAAGTACTGAAAAGAATATACCATTTTTCATTAATCTTGCTTAAAACGATGGACGTCTGTTTAATGGAGAAAAATATCCTTATGAAAAAATATAATAAAGTATGATGTTGTGTTTATTTGAATTAAAAAATAATCAAAATAAGCTTGATAAATACTCAGAAGAAAATATGTTGTAAAATTCTGGAAAATATAGTTAAAGGAGAGAAGTTTAGCTTGATTCAAGATGCTTACTTGAATATGGAAAAAAATATTGTATAATACCTTCTATAAAAAATGAAATTACTAACACAGTAGACGAGCAGCATTTTTACATAAATATCTTCGGGAGATGTAAGAAAGAAGATTTTATAATCACCAAAGTAAACCAAGATTTCTAAATTAAAGAATTAGGAGTTAATGCTATTAGCTAAATCGAATATGAAAAAACTAGTGAATTTAAGAATGTTTTAATTCAAGCTGTAAATAAATAACTCAAAGAAATAAAAATTTGATTAAATAAATTTATATTACTTATTTTAAATAAAAATCACCTTCAAAAAATTTATTTTTTAATTATCTTTATTTAATCAGGGTAATTTTTTATTACAAATTTTTTAAATTAAGATACATATTATTTAAACAAGTTTAACAGTTAATATTACTCAAAAGTATATGAAAAATAAAAATTGTATATCATTCATTAAATAACTTAATTAGCTACTCTCCTATTTTAAATAATACCAATCTAATATCTAAAAATTACAGCTAATAAAAAAATCATTTACTGTTTTAGAGTAATTAAACAAAATGTAAAGAGATCAAAAAAAATGAATTATATTAATATTTATTAACTTCTAATTTTTGTATATTGTCAATACTCAATATAACCACTAAAGTAGTAATTTAAAATTTAAATAGGTAATAACATATTTTTTTTTGTAATTTTTTAACAAATTTTGAACAGAAGCTGAATTAGATTAATGAAAAATTAATTTATTTATTATTTTAATTTAATATTCTTAAAAAATTTGTGAATTATATTATTTAATTGTATTCTTATTTATTGAAACTTTTTGATTATTTTCCTCTCTCTAAATCTTAAGAGGTTAATTTATTAATTATTATTAAATATAAATTTGAAACTTATGAAGATTTTATTTTGTGATTGAAAATCAAAAAAATATGTATAACTAACTACTGAATTACTTTTTATAAAATATAAGAAACTATTTTATGAAAATATAAAATGTATAACAATTAAATAACACTTAATTTTTTTCATATTTAATAATTTATATGAAGGAATCTTTATAAATCAAAATTATGGTAGGGTTTTAGTATAAGTTTAAAGTTTATGTTTTTAGCTTCCAAAAAAAGAAGTAAGAAAAGAGTCATTTTGGTTAGTTTATTGATATCATTCATTATTAATAACTATGAATAATATTGAGTAAGAACAAAGGATACTTGCAAAAATATATAGGAACTATTTTCTAGAAAAGTTAAAAATATCACTCATAAATTTTGAAAAGCTGTATTTGTAAAAATCTTAGATTTTGCCAATTAAATTCGTAACTAAAACAGTGTAAATTAATTCTAAAATAAGCTCAATAAAGAAAATAACCACAATACCTTCTTTGTTATCAATAAATGCTTATATTGATTAAACTTGAGTTTTGTTTGAGTTCAAGGAAGCATTTATACTAATTGAAACAAGGACACAAATCATATGAAGGATATCCGAAAATTAGATCATTTCTAGTTTATATATCATTTAGTAAAAAACTTATCCTTTATCCTTCAATTCATTTAATAGCTATTCTATTTCTTAGTATCCGTTAAATTAATCTTCATTTTTATCTAAAATTTATTATTTTTTTTCTTTTTCATTTAATCCATTTTCAATACTTTAAGGAGGTAAAGCAGATTGAGCTTTTATATTTTTTTTTTTATCATTTGAGTTTTTTTCAACATTTAGATCAGTAAAGTCAAATTAGATATTTTTAAATATTGTTTGCAGAACATTACCATCTTTTTCCTACTTTTTTATTTTCATATTGATTTTTTTCTTTAAATCAAACAATTGACTAGCAAATTTAAACTATAAATAATAAACCAATAGCTTATAAAAAAATTTTATTCCAATTATTCCTAATCCTAACTTATATGTGTTAAAATCAAGGTATAGACCTCTATAAGGAAGACTTGCAAAAAATAATGAAAGAAACTATATTTACCATTCGTATCTTAAATTCATAACTGAATTAATTGTCACTGGAATTAATTTGATTAGTCCAATAAAAGCAGGATAGCTCATACATATTAAATATATGAAGTAAATATTTTAATCTAGAAGGAATTAAAAAGATTTAGTTATATTTACTGAAAATATAATTTATAAGATAATACTTACGAAAATTAAGTAAAGACCTATTAATATTTTTAAGAATCGAATTTATTCGTTATCATTTAAATCAATAGATTTAAGTTATTTTAATGTAAGTTATTTACTCTAATTACTAAATCCCCTTTACAAATTTGCTGTTTTTGTATTTTATTATTCTGCTTTTTCAGAAAAATTTACTATTTGAGATCTATTTTTAGTTTTAACTTGATTAATTTAATTTTAATTCTAAGGGATTTATGTCTAAGAAGACTATCTACTATGAACAAATATTTATTAAGCTATTATTTTATTTTAAATTAGTTAAGTTGTAATATAATTTATTATTAAATAAAATATTTTAGATGAAGATATAAATCAACAAACAGTTTTACTGCCAAGTTAAACTAAAAAACTTAGTAAATACCTTAAATAGTTAAAAATAGACAGACAAAAATCAAAAACTTTTGGAAGAGCTTTAAAAAATAAATTATTATCTTTCATATAAATTTAAAAAAAAAAAAATGGTTTTAGCATAAATTGATTAGAGGTATGTATTTATATTATTTTTAATGCATTTAAAAATATTTAACTTTAACTTGATATTTTAAAACTAGCAAATTATTATTTTAATATTATTTACCATCGTTTCTTTCATTAGGATAAATAGGAACTTAAGCTGAAATGTTAATAGGTAATTTTTCATCAATTGCTCTAGGAGACATAATTTGACTATTGATTTCATTAAAATTATTCTAATTCAAATTTAATATTTATGACTAAGATTCGATGTTTTACATCATTCCTAATTCAGCTTCCTCTTTAAAATATGTAAAAATATTAATTAACAATTTAAAAAAAATAATTCCATTAAAAAAAGCAAATATATAAAAATTATATGGAGTTTTTGATTTTTAAATTAAATATAACCTTACATTTGTTTTTATTAAAAGGTGATTTTTGAAATTGAGAATCAATTTCATTATTAATATACTTCTATTATTCAATTTAGTCAACGATCTGCTTTTTTATTTCATTTTTTTTTAACAAAGCTTCATCATACATTTTCCTAATGTTTAAGTCAATAATAGCTAACCCGCTTGCTTGTGAATCAAAAATACCTTCAAACGAAGAGTTTAGAGATAATCTAAAATATCTAATACCAAATAGAATTAAAAATAGTAGACCATTAACAATAGGTAGGAAGAGAAACAATTGCGAATTAAGCTTTATTCTTCCCTACCTATCTATAAACAAGTTTGCCCAAAATACACCTATAGCATATAGTGCAAAGTAATAAGTAATTGTAACAATATAAGATCTGCTAACTCTTATTTTATTTAGTTAAAGTAAGACATGTTTTGAAACTATTTTATGGAATAAAAATCCAGAGTTTATACTAAATATTGGAACACTGAGAAATTAAAAAATGTATTAATTCCCAGAAGAGATCAAGCTTAATGGAAATAGAGAAGCTGAGCAAAAAAAGAAAAGGATTCTTAAATATTTTAAATACCCTTTTTCATTTAAAAAATTTTCCTACATAGCGTTATAATCTTTAGTAATACTTCCTAAAAACAATTGATTTAATCTTTTAATAATATATATTATTTTATTAACTAAATAATGAACAATAAAAAAGTATCATAGAGTTATAACTAATACATTATAATTTTTACAATAACCATTTAAAAAGTATTTACTTTTTTAATTCAATTAAATATTTATTTATGTTAAAATTATGTGTTTGATACCATTTAAAAAAATGTAAACATCTTCATTAGGTTAATTTCTTTTAGTTCTTAATTGATTAGATTGTTTTATATTCAATCAATAAATGAATATTTATGAAAAATTAGTATATTATTTTTTATCTTGCTTGTTTTTATTTCCATAAAATATTTTGTATAAATATTTATTTTAGTAAAATAACTCAAAGTATATTTATAAAAGGTTTCTAAACTTTTTACTAACAAATTTGAGATGCCTGAATACAATTCTAAGATTCTAAGATTTTTTTTAATAAATAGACAAAAGAAGATGATTCTCTTTGATATAGATTCAAAAAATATTAATTTTATACTAAATACTTTTCTTATTTAAGTTATTATTTAGGGTATAGAATAATTCTTAAAAATGTAAAGTTAATTTTTTTCAACTGAGGTTTGAATATTTTTACCTTAAATTTTTTATCTTGATAATAGACAAATAATTCAAATCTTAATTTCTTGTTAATATATTTAATGATTTAATGTTACGTTCTAAATAAATAAATAACTATCTACAAATACATTCTGAATAAATTACTCCAAAATTTAAAAAATTGAGCTTGATTCATTCTTCTAAATAATGAATTACTCAATTTAAATTTTTCCTAAAATATTTTTTATAAAACTATAAAATGTAATTTAATTTTATAAAAAATAGTTTTAATTTGATTTTTATAAAAATTACTATTTTAAATTGAACATTTTTATTTTTAATCTATTTTTGAAAAAATATCTTTCAAAAAAACTTCTAACATCTTTTATAATTCATTTGAGATTATTCTAAATACAAATTTAACATAATATTTTTGACTTTTTGGGAGTAGGAAATATCTAAATTAGAATCTAGAAATATAACTTAGCAACTATAATAAAATCTTAAAGTATTTATTCACTTAATTAAGAAAGAGTATAAATAAATAAATAAATAAATAAATAAAAGAATATAGAGCTAATTTTGTCATATCATGCTTTAAGTTGCAAGGATTTTATTCACATTTTTGATTATCTTCAATCTTTTTTAAGCTTTTATTTGATACATAATTCGAACTTTATGTATTTGTCAACCAATTTAGCAAATTAGTGTATGATTATAAATATTTATTTGCATAGCTATTTCTGAAATAATAAAATAAAAAATTAGATAGAAATTTATCTCTAAAAATTCTTCAAATAGATTGATTATAAATTATAATCTTTTTCTAGCATAATATATCTTACATTCAATTAACCATTTTAATTATGTATTATAATTTTTTTATAATAATAGATTTAATTAGGATAAAAAAACAAATTCATCCAATTTTTTATTTTCTTTTTTATGAGAATAACTTTAAGAATTTGATTGATTTTTAGATATTAGATTTTAAACCACTCTAATTTTAAATAATGGTAATCAAAAAAATAAAAAGTAAACATGAAAAAAATTAAATTAGCAAACAATATAACTAGAATTTTTCAAAATAATTTTAATCTATCATAACATAATTTTATTTTTTTTTATTATTGACTAATTTGCAAAAGATTTTTTTTGTTATTAAAACTGATTGAAACAACAAATTTTAGTGATTGATTGATAGTTATGAAAACTGTTGCTTAGTAAAATGAATCAATTATTAATCACTTTTTCTTTCACAAAATTTATTAAATTTAATTTCTTATTTGTTTGCATAATCAAGTTGTTTTTAAGTGATTATTAATTGAGATGTAGAACTATGTGAAACTAATTTAATACGTAATTTAATTAAGAAATCACTTTATAATATCAATAATTAAAATTTTGAGAGATTTATTTACTATCGATAATAGAATAGTAATGAAAATTTTCCCCACTGCAAAAATGAGTTATATAAAAATAATTGGATTACATAAAAACATCAAGCATAACTCTTTACATTTTAAGATGAGAAAAAAAGTATGATGTATGATTTTAAATCTTTAAGTATGATAAAAAGTTGATATATTGTGTTAAAAAGCTAAAAATGTACAAATCTAAAATATTACTCGAAAATAGATAAATAGATATATGTATTGGTCAATCAATCAATCAATCAATTTTCAGTCAAACTAAGGATGATTTATGTATGATATGGGTTCATAAAAAGATAGAAAAAATTTCCTCAGACTATGAAAAATAATGTAAATTAGCAGATTATGAAAATAGAGTAATAATAGTAATAAATTATTGATTTCTATTTTTTCTAAAGCCTTCCTTTTATTCAAGGGTTTTTATTCAACATTTAACTCTTTCAATTATCACCTATAAATCACTAAATTTTTAGATTAGCAAATTAATTTTTTTAACAAAGTCATAGTAATAGAGCAAATAAATTCAAAACCAGTTGATAAAAATAATCGAAGATTGATATAATTGATATAAAACAAAAAAAAACCATAATTTTGCTAACCACACCAAAAAAGAAAAAAGAAAAGAAAAAATTTAATTGATTTATAAATAGAAATTCATTTTCCAATCAATAATAAAAAAACAGCAAAATAGTATATATACATACATACATACATCTACTAATTTCATTTGAAATCAAATAAAAATAACTAAAAAATAAATCAATTTTTTCTACTTATTTGAGAGTTAAAGTCTCTGATTTCATCTAGCGTTCTTGTATAACTGTTAAACTTTACTATAAAAACCATGGAATATTCTCATCGTTCACGCTCTAATGCTGTTTCCTTTTCAGAACTTCAAAGAAGTCTTTATATGGGTGATGATTCTTATGATAAAGATTTATATCAGTATGAAAGAGATATAATGAATCATAGCTACCCATCTCATAATTCTAACTATTGCAGCCAGTTCAAAAAAACTAGTCAATAGAGCTTAGCTACTGATGAAAATGGACTTTCTTCATACAATTGTCTAAATGAAGGATCTGAAAACGAATATAACTTAAATATCCATTCTAAGTCCTGTCTTGATAATAGTCGCTAAGTATCTATTGATAATTTAAGATCAACTGAAGATCTTAAGGTTATTAGTGAAATTTTTATGAAAAATCTAAACATCCATGAATCCAAAGTCGGAGGAAATAATGATTCCAACATCCCTACTGCTAAATTAATTTAAAATTGAAATTCAATTATCAGTAAAAATGCCTTTTAAATATTGCTAAATAAATAAGCAAAAAAAAAACCTCTACTAATATTTAAATAAACATGCATTATCATAAAAGAAACAATTAAAGTAGTAATAATAATAATAATTAAAATATAAATCTAGAAAATATTAAAAATATAATACGAACTAATCAATAAAATATAAAACAAATAAACTAACTAACTAGCATTAATATAAAATTAAATTGTAAAAAGGATTAAGTCATATAATTATTATAAAAAAAACTAGAAATATTATTTATAAATAAATAAATCAATAAATCAATATAAATATGCTTTTAGCTTTGTTCTTTTTCTTTGAAAATAGCAACTTTGCTAGAAAATAAAATTTATTATTAAAATATAAAATTAAAAAAATATAATATAATTTTGTTATCTTAAAAAATCTTTTTGTAAATAATTTATCCCATTTTTTGTTTTTGCAAATACTAGCTATAAGTATTTCTGTTAAATTTATCATTTTAAATTTAAATAAATCAATAAATTTATTATTTCTGATTTTTATATTGAAACAAGCAAACAAACCCTTATCTATTTATTTTGATAATTAGTTTATTTTAAACAACTACAATCAATTAATCACAAAAAACTCAAAAACAATTCTACAAATGAACTTTTTTATTGAAATAAGCATTATTTAGCATTTGCTTGATTTGCTTTTGGATTTTAGTATAAAAGGGCTTTTTAAGATCATGTGTATCTCAATTTTATTGTTAATTTATTCAATAAATCTTAAAAGGATTTCTCTGGGGAAAGACGTTTGCCATAAAAAATTTATTACAACTAATTAATTTATGAAAATTTATAAAATTGTAAGTTAATCCTATACCAAAATCAATACTGGTGAGATCAATCAATTTTACATCACCAATTAAATAATCTTAAAAGTAAATAAAAGTCGTAAATTAATTAATTTACTAAGATTTTTCAGAATTCGCACTATTACATATGAACATATATATTCATAATATAAAAGTGAAGACATATGTCTTTTTTATTATAAGTGTAACCATAATAGCTTTAATCTATTTCTAATTACAATAAGATTCATTTGAAAATATTTGTTTTAATATTTAAAATCCTTTAATCTAGTAAAAACAAAAAATTTTAAAACTTATATTTCAGATTAGATAAAAATAAATCAACCCCGAAGAATTTTTATCATCGAAATCAAATAAAAATCATCCAAATCAATATCCAATATCATTGCAAAATCATCAGTTAACTCACTTTTTCTATTTTAAATCTCTTCACAAAATTTGTTAAAAAAATCTCAAGCTTCTCAACCCTGATTACAATATAAAAATAATTATGATTTTTAATTACAATTCTTAAAATAAATCAGTAGTTTCTCCTCAATTATTTTTAGAATTTTTCATTTATTCATAAGTGCATTTTAGAAATGTGCTTCAAATATTTTTAAATTTGATTTTAAACGTTAATAATTATTTTAAAGCAGCACAAATAGATCTCTTTTAAAATACTTAAATAAATAAATATAAATATATATTTCTACATCTAATATCTAAAATTCTTTATTTGTTTATATTTAGAATTTCAAATCTTTTTTAATTTTTTATTTTTATTTAATTTATTTGCTTTGCTTTTTCCTTTATTTTTAGCATTATCTATATCTGAATCGATTGAATTGCTTTGCTCATTATCTGATTCACTGATACATTCTGATGATGTATTACTGATATCAAACTGAGATTGGTTTTCCTTTTTCTTTTTATTTCCTCTAGTTGGCATTTTTCTTCTAAGTCCTCTGGATGAAACTTTGTTTGATTGCTAATTTTACGTATTATTATTTTATTCTTCTTTATCTTTATTTTGTAAGCTCTGGCTATTTTCATTTTCATTTTCAGAAATATCCTATCCTTAATTAATCTCTGTATATAAATCATTAAATTCTTTTTTATTTTATTTTGTGAAAATCTTCATTTCCCTTGCCCTATTTATAGCTAAGAATAAATAAACTTAATTAATTGCTACAACAAACAAAATTTATTTAAATTTCGCTTTTCAATTTGAACTAAGTAATCATAAAAATAATTATAATTGCAAGATAAGAAAGAAATTTTAATGATATTGGTGATCACTAATATTCAACATCAGAATTTAATTTACTGATTAAGAATAAATAAAAAATTTAAATAAGCAAATAAATTTTTATCTGATTATAAATAAATAGCTATTCCTATGTGTTTTGCTTTTTTAAGCAGGTTTTTTAGTTATTATTTTTAATTTTAATACTGATTAAAATTTTATTATAAAATAAATTGTAAATTTACCTTCTTTAAATGCTTCTAATACAGTCTTGTATCCTAATTTTGGGTAGAGCACATCATTAAATATTTTGTTTGTTATATTCTTTTCAGCCTCGTCTTTTCCTTTACATGACTAATAAAGATACTCTACTTCTTTTTTAAGCTGTTCAAAATGTTTGTTCTCTATTTATTCTTGATCTTAAACTGGTTTATTACTATTATCATTTATTTGTTTATTTTTCAAATCTTCTTTTATTTAAACAGAATTTTATGCAACACTTTAATCATCCACAATCATTTTGTTATTTTTTTGCTATGGAGAACTATTTTGAGGTATGTCTTGTATTGTTTAATAACTAAATCTACTTTAGCATGACAGATATTCAGAATTTTACCCTATGCTTATTCTATTGTTATTCTATTCTTATTGATAGGGAGTTTTGCTTTCAGGTTAGCTTAATGTTTTATCTTCTAATAAATGCTTTTATTTTGAAGCATTTGCTTTATCTATAACTAGACCTAGAGTAATCTTAGACATTATCTCATTTATTTAATGCTTCTTATTTTCATCATTATAATAACCTATGTCCTCTAAAAAATTTTTTAATTTTTGCTATATAAAAGGAGTTTATATTTCATCTTTAAGTATGTTTTCGTTTGATTAGCTGTTACTATTATCAATTTTATTACTTTAATTTTATGAGTTAGGAAGACAGCTATTTTCATAACATTACGATTACATTAATATTTAATTTTTATCAGGGATGGTAGAATTTTACCCTTGCTTGTCTAACGATTAAGAATTTAAATTTTAAATTTACAATATTTCAAACTCATTAACTAATGAAAGTGAATTTCTTTGTACTTATCCTAATTCATCAATGAGTTAATCATTGTCTTTTTTACTACCTGAATTACTACTTTTTACTTAAAGTTAGCTCTAAATAGGTGATATATCTGAACACCCCATTTGATCTAAGCGCTTTATTTATTAATCCTTTTAACTAAAGCCTATCGAATCTTGATTGCTGTTGAAGATCTCATTCTCTATAGTATTTAGGATTTAATTTTATTTTATTATTTAGCTAAGAGCTTCTTTTCCTTGTTGTATTTATTAATTACTCTTTTTTTCACTGTATACTGCAGTTATATCTCCTATAAATGCTTTGTCTAAAATTGAATTTGTCATATTTTATCTTCCCTCTTAACTGATATCTTACTCGCTTTGAGTTTTTTTATTAGATTAGTTACTCTAACTCAACTTTCTTTTTTAATTAACTAAATAAAATAATATTTTAAGAAATAATTTTTTCATTACTTTATTTATTTTATATAATGTTAAGTTATACTTTGTATGCTCTTTAAAGAAACTTAAATTGAGGTAAAATTTTCAATTTTTAAGAGATGGGAAAGTTTAAATTATTTATTTATTGGGTGTAAATAAAATTTATTTGCTATAATTAAGAATCTACATTGTTATATATTTAATATTATTTAAAAAGTAAAGGTAAAACTTAATAATTAAAAAATTAAGTTTTAATTTTATATTCAAATTAAAAAATTTGATACAGAGCAAATAGAAATATTATCAAAGTTTCTAAAAAAATTACTTTTATTATCGCTATGCTGTTCATCTGAGCTATCAAATAATAATTCAGATTTTTTATTTTAGCTAAGATATTCATTTTAGTAATCATAATGGTCAAAATCCTCACTTTCTTCTTTGTAGTCATATTTGCCAAACAAATTTTTTCTTGTTTGTTGAATTTCATTTGTTTAACTTCCAAAAATATTAAAATTCTTCTAGTAGTTTTGGCTATTTTGGTTCATCTCCTATCCAAATATATTTTCTTTATCTTTTTATTCTGCTTAAGACTAGAAGAAAGCACCGCTGACAAAGCTCCTTTTAGATGTGTTAGATTCTTAGATCATATCTAACTTAGTTGTTAAATACTTGATTCTAGACTCTTTTAGTATATTAAGAGGTTCTGATTAGCTATAATTATTAGAGCTTTAAGATGTTTAAATAAATCCTTAACTCTGATCTGAAACCAATTTTTAAATAAGAGAATCATCTAGTGTTTTATTATCATCATTAATTGTGACAGCTGAAATATTACTTTCGTTTTCATCTGTAATAGTATTTTAATTACTTTTTTTTTCATCTTATACTTGCCATTTATTAGAGTTCTCGCTTTTAAATTCATCTTATGTTTTTCTTGATTAGTTCTTCATCTTATCATTAAAATCTTTAATTTTGTCTAGAATGTTGCTTTGTAAACTGAAAGATTTTTCACCTGACTCAGATTTCATTTATTTGTGGCGTTACCTTAGGTCTCTAAGGTTAGATGGTTGTTTTATTTATGCTTAAGATATTAAAGGATCTTTATGTTAAGTTATTAAACTTATCTAGCTTCTGCTGTCTAAGTGAGGCTAAGGATTAACGCTTTTTTCTTACAAAACTAATCCAGTGCTTTGATTTTAAAGTTAACTCTAACCCATAGGCTTAATTGAAAAAATATTAGCCATAGTATTTGATTGCTCATTTTAAGATTTTTCTTCTAGCATAATATTTTAATTGGCTTAAATCATTGATTCAGAATTTTATTATTTTTAATTGGCTGCAAAAAAATTATTATTTTGATTTCGATTTGCTTCGAACTCAACTATCATTTGGTTTGAAGATTAATTATTATTTTTTTCAGCTCCCTAAAATAATTTTTCCTATTAATACTTGTTCTTAAAAAATTAAGAACCATCTTATAAGCAAGTGGTACTTTTTTATTAAATCAAAGATGCATTTGAGCTACAAAAAGGACTGTCTTATTTAAAGAATGGATTCTAATCATCTCTTTTCTGTTAAGCAAATAAATTGTTAGCATAGCTTAAACTAGTTCTCTATTTTTACTATATTTAACTTTAAAATCCTTTTTCTTATTCTTATTCTGCATTTTTACTAAAATTGATTGATGAAAAATATTGATTTGGCAATACATCAGTATTCTTATTAAAATTTGGCTCAAATAAAGATTAATCTTGCTTTTAATTCTGATTCAAATTCTTATTTTGAATTGGCTGAGCGTTTACTATATTTTCCATATTGAATATTTTCATATAATCATTTCCAACTGTACTTTATTTTTACTGAATTACCTTATCTTTAAATAAATTTAAAATAGTTTTTTAACCAAGAAAGCCCTTAATTAACTAAGTTACCTACTCCAAAAGAATGTGCTTAAGAATTTTAAGGAGATACTGATTTATTTAATTAGTTTATGGAGTATCTTGATGTTTTATTTCCTACTTTTTAAGACTAAGTTCCTATTTATGTTAAAGTTCTTCTTTTAGTGTTATTTCCACTATTTGTTAAGTGATTCCTTTGTGGATAAGGTGATGGAGTGTTATTTTTACTTTTTTATCCACTTTTACTTGGAGTCTTATCACTTCTTAGTGAATTCATAAAATTATTGCTAATCCTATCCATTTATATAAATAATTCTAATATAGCCCTAATTGAATTGTATAAATATATTGCTATTTAATTTGTTATTGTTCAGATAACTAAATTATATATAAAAATTATGATAAAAAATTCTTGCTAGATCTTTAATTTTAACAAATTTTTAATATCTTAGAACTTGTTAGCTTGCTTTAGCTTATTATCGATAATTATAAAAATCACTTTTCAAATTCAAAAATTAAAGATAAAAATAAGAAAGTTAATAAAAAACGAATTTCAGCGGGAAGAAAAAATTGTTATAATTGTATTATCATAGTCTATTTTTATTTTCTTTCAATTTAGCAACACAAACTAAAATAATTTTTCAAAAAATATTTATTCAAGGGTATCTTAATTTATATAAATGCAATAATTCAGTCTCTTAATATAAAAAGAAACTTCAATTTATAATTTTTATTAATTTCTATTATTATTGAAGTCCTTTCCAATAAATATTTCTTTATTTTCAGATCTGAAAAAAATATTTTAAAAAAGCAAAAAATTTTTTCTTTATGAAATTCATAACAAGTGTAAATATTTCTCATTACTTTCTGTGCTCCACGAGCTAACATATTTATATATTTATTGTAAGTTCAATCAAATTGTTCAAATTTGTTATCTAAAAGGTAATGGAAATATAAAATACGCTTTTACATTGAAGATAAGAATTATTTTTGATTTTTAATATTTTATTTAAAAAGAAAAGTTCTTTGTTCAGTCTCATCTCTACCAATAAACAACCTATTATAAATATATCATCAAACATTAGAAATATCATTATTTGTATGATTCATTTTCATAATCAGGTTTGTTTGATTTTTATTTAATAAATCTTTTATAAGTGAAATCAAAAAGTTATTAGAAATGAATCCAAAAGTAGTAAATCTAAAGGATAATAGCAAGGGTGCAAGATTAAAATCTATTTTCGGAATAATATTTTACTTCTATTGTTCTTATATTTTGTGCACTTCCTTACTTTGCTATCTATTGTATTAGACTATTGTGCATAAATCTGTAGTGGCTTTAGTTATCATTATTATTGTTTGCACTTATCAATATGGATTTGCAAAAAAATCGGAAACACTTATTTCATTTTTTAGGTACATGAATCTTCCAAACTATTTTAATGAGTGGACATGTACACTTGAGGAACCAGTGAAGGAAAATAAAGCTTTGCTCTCATATCACCCACACTGTATATTCAACTTTACTTTTCTTTGGAATAGTGTGCACAATTGCTACAACCAAATATTTTTAGCTTCTAGGATGCTGTTAAATGTACCTTTCTTGGGAATAGCTGTTAAATTAATGGGAGTTTAAAGTGTAATTTTTTATTTACTTTCTCTAAAATGATTCCTTGAAAAATGATTTTATTTTAATAATTTATAAAATACAAATCTAATTTATATTTGCTCAAATTAATTATATTTTTTGTTGATTTTAGGTTGACCCAGGTAACTTGGCTCGCTTGATGAAGCAAGGTAAAAATATAGGTATTCTACCTGGGGCATTTGAAGAAGCTTGCCTTACAAGTTAATATGAGCATAGAATATATATAAAACATAGAAAAGGCTTTATTAAGTATGCTCTTAAATATGGATATACTATATATCCTTGTTATTCATTTGGAGAAAACTAGGTTTATTGGACTTTTACTAAGTTTTTGAAATTTAGAATGATTTTGGCAAAAATGAAAATGTTATCAGTTTTGTTTGGATCTAGATTTGGTATAGCTCCTCATTACGATGTTGCAATGCACTCTGTTGTTGGCAAAGGAATACAATGTCCTCAAATTGAAAATCCTTCAAAAGAAGATGTTGAAAAATATCATAAAATTTATGTAGATGCGATAGTAAATCTTTTTAATAAATATAAGAAGCAATTTAATTTAGAAAATTAGGAATTGGTATTGTACTGATTTTCTAAACTGAAAATAACAATTTTAGAATCAATTAAACAAATTACGTCATTTATGTTCCTATCTACTTTTTCATTTTATAATTCTAAACTTTAAATGTATTCTAAGGCAATAATAGCAGTGTTTATGTTTTTTAACTTTGCTAAAAATTTAACCTTATTTTATTTTATTTAGTAACAATAAGAAATATTTAAGTAAAAGAAAGCTAATAAAATTATTTAATTCATAAAAACTAGATTTTAACTCTAAAAATATAATTATTTATAAGAATTTCCTAATAATGTTGTTTGTTTAACAAACACAATATTTTAAATAAATGTTGAATAATAAAATTGCATGCTTTATAATATTTTTTAGTACTTTAATATTTAATCAAGCTGTATTTTTACTCTAATTTTAAAAAATACCCATCATAGCATCCTATATTTATTTTAGAAAAGAGATGCAAAAGATTTATCTTCAGAAAATCTTTTTTTAAAAATCTAGTTTATTAAATTTATATTTTACTGAGTGTTAATATTAATAAATATAATTGATAATTTTTCTATTAAAAAATGAAAATTTTATTTAGTTATGACAATTAACTAAAAAAATTTTGGTGCAAAGCGAATTACAAAAAAATTGCATATTATATTATGTTCTACCAATACCTAATTGCGTATAATAAAAGTAAAAATTTAATATTTTTTAAATGAAAAGCTGGATATTTTTCACAAAGAATTGTTAACTTTTTTGATTAAAATACACATCAAATCAGTAATTGTTTGCCAACATAAACGTCATAAAATTATAACAGTGAAATTATTCATTCAGCTCAATATTCATAAAGATTTATTAAATTTAAGCAAATTTAATTACCTAATTAAAAGTAATTTAAAAAATACCTTCAGCCAAAATTTAATAATTGAATAAAATCAAAAAGTTAAAAAAAGTAAAAAAAATTTATAAATAATTTAAAATAAATAGTGTGACACTTAAAATGGAGTTAGAGTCTTTAAAATATGACTTAAAGAAAGTACCTAAAAATCGCTTGAAAGCTTGGTTTGGAAATTTTTTTTACTTCTATGTAATGTATCTTCTTAGCTTACAGCTCTTCATATTCCTTATTTATAAGAGCCTCTATGAAAAGAGTTTAGTCTCTGGAGCTATTCTAGCTATAATTTGCACTTATTAATTCTACTTTGCTAAAAAATCTGAAACCTTCATTAAGTTTATCAAGTGGTTAAACTTTACTTAAATCTTTGAAGACTGGACTTTTGTTATGGAAGAACCAATTTAAGAAAAGAACTCAATGATAGCTTTCCACCCCCACTGTATTTTTAACATCGCCTTTATATGGAATAATCATATAAACTACGAGATAACTCCGCTAGCATCAAGGGTGATTTATAATGTTCCATTTATTGGTATCTTTATCAGATGGCTGGGAATTTCTACAGTAATTACTTATTACTATTTTGGATTTGATTTGATTAATTTAATTTCAAAGTATTGTAGAGAAATCTTAAGATACTTGATATAAATAATAGGTCTTAATTAACAAATTCTAAGACAAAAATTAGTCATTTTAACTTATTTAAAATACTTAAAATTTTTTTCTAAATGATAATTTAAATATAGAAAAAAATTAATTAATCAAAATTTTTTATCTAAATTTAAACAATAGGTTGATGCAAAAAACATGAAAAATAAAATGAAAAAAGGATAAAATATAGGATTGCTACCTGGTGGATTTGAAGAAGCAACTTTGACAAGTACTCAAGAGAATCGAGTATACATTAAGAATAGGAAGGGATTTATAAAATATGCTTTGTAATACGGATACACAGTTTATCCCTCATATGCCTTTGGAGAAAATAAATGCTATTTTACTATTGAAAAATTCTTGTCATTTAGATTATTATTAAATAGATTAAAACTAGTAGGTGCTTATTTTATTTCAAAATATGGTTGGATTCCTCACCATAATTTTGGTATACATACTGTTATAGGAAAAGGAATTAAGTTGCCTTAAATAGTTAACCCAACACAATAAGACGTTAACAAATATCATGAGATTTACTTGGAATAGCTGATTTAATTATTTAATAAATATAAAAAAGAATATAATCAAGGAGACTAAATTCTCAAAATATATTGAGCAACCAGAAAATAAAATAATATAAATAAATAAACATATTCCTATTATCAATCCATACGTTAAAATCATTTTATGATAAATCAAATATTACTTTGTAAATTTAAATATATTTCTTACTTTTTGTATCAAAAAATTGATTTTCTTAATTTTTAGTAAATATAATTTAAGTTTTATTACAAATAATTATTATCACTTATAATGATTTATATGGCTTTTTTGAATAATAATTTTCATTTATTTTTGTTTGTCTGTTTGTATGAATTTATTAGGATTAAATTATATTGGTATTTATTTATTTAAAAGTTAGATTAAAATATTTTATTTATTTATATTTCATATAACTTTTAAGCTTAAATTAAAAGCCCCATTTTTAAAGATTAATTATTTGGAGCTTGGCTTTTTGATTCTTGTACGCTCACTCTATTAATTTAATTAAAAGTTAAAAATTTATTCATACTTTTTTTTTATTTCTTCAAAAATAAAGGCAACTAGTTAGTTAGTCAGTCAGTCTGCAGTCTTTAATTTATTTAGTTTTATTTTCTAATGAGGATTACAATTAGCATCTATACCTCTGCTCTAAATACTCAATAAACTATTTAAAGTACTAATTCTAATATATTTGCCCCTTACTATTATACAAGTATAGTAAACTCACACAAAAAAAATAAATGAATATTTTTTCTATTGTCATTTAGTAGTAAAATTTTATTTTAGTTTTTATATATTAATTGTCTAAACGCTTGTGATCTAATTAATTTACATTAAATCAGTTTCCCATAAATATTAATTTAATTTTTCTAATAAATAATAGCTCAAATTAACACATTTGAATTGGTAATCTCGATTTACTGGCCTGTGATGCTCATTCAAATTCTACACTTAACCAATTTTTTTTTTTTTCTCTTTCATCATTTTATAATTTATATTTTTATTATATATATATATTACTATGGTTTTAAAAATTCTGATATTAATTAGCACATCTTTCTGAATTTAAATTTCCAAAGAAAGAGACAAACGAATAATATATTTTTGCCAAAAAAATGAAAGAAAATAATTAATATATTAAACTAAAATTTTATCAAACATATATTGTAGTCAATTATCAGCTCCTTTCTAAATTTCTAAGTTTAAAATCTATGAATATATTTGTATCAGGTACATAATTCTAGTTTTTATTATATTTTCTTAAAATATTTGGAGGAGTTTTAATAACTTCTTAAGCGCAAAAAATATGGAATGCACCAAAGAATTGGATGTGGTTTAAAATGTTTTTGAAAATATTCTTGGCTTTCACTCTACTTTTAATACTTTGATTGATATCAAAAATTATAGTTTTCGTTATATTAAATATTGCTTGTATAATACCATCACGTTAAAAGTAATAGTTAAATTAGTCCAGATCAGAACGACCTTTCTTTTAAACAGAGTAAACAAAAAAGGTTTATTGACCAATCAATTCGTTTTGCTGTGTTCTAATGAGAAAAGAGATATAAGCTTCTATGCTTTCTTCTGTTACTCCTTAATAACATAAGGAAATTAAAGATTTTAGTCATCACAGCTGATTATATGTCAGAAATTATGAGATGAACCTTTATAAATAAAATAAAAAAATATAAAAGTATTTTTTTTATAAAAAAATAAAAGTATTTTTTTTATTAAAAAATAAAAGAGTTTTTTTTATAAAAATATTAAAAAATAAAAGAGTTTTTTTTACAAAAATAGTATTTTATAAAATCAATACACATATCATTTTTTCAATGAATTTAGTTGTTTTTAACTGGGAGAAAATAAAATTTTAATATAAAAAAATAACAACAATAATAAATTAAAAAAAGAGGAAAAACGGGATGGATATATCATAATAACAATAACAGCAATATATTTCCAACTAGCTTTAGGAGGAAATTAATACAATAAAATCCTACTTTGAAAGACCTCATCAATAATTTGTAGAACCTCATGATGAGAATGTTATTATGGTATTGGGGATCACAGGCACTGGAAAAACGAGTTTCTCAGCTTACTTATCAGGCTATGATTTGATTGTTGACGAGAATGGTTTTGGAGATAAATTTATTAGATATAATGATTAAATTTAAAAAACTGAAAAGAGGACAATTGGATAACATGGACTAATATCAGAAACTAGCACTCCAAACAAATTCGAGACTTAAATAAAATTGACTAAGCCTCCTGTGAATACATTTTAAGAGATAACATATTCTCACTAGCAATATGATCATATTTATGATTAGTAATAGCAATACTAGTAATTACAATAATAAGAGATATAAAAATGGACTATATTTGATTGTCCAGGATTTAGTGATAGTAAAGGACATGTATAAGATATCATCAACTCTGTATAGATGGCAAAGATATTTAAGTATGCAAAGTAAATCAAGTTTGTTCTACTACTCGATGGATATGACTTGGAAGGACAAAATTTTGGAACATCAAGAGGCGCAAACATTAAATCAGTTATAGAAACGATGGTTAACATGTAATATGGAACTGATATTGACTTTGAAAAAAATCTTATTATTGTCTTTACAAAGACTTGTAAAAATAATATTAATTAATTAGAAAAAAAGATGAAAGGATTTTTTGCCTCATACCAATAAACTAAAGAAATGCAATAATACTCAAAATACTTTAATTCTTCAAAAGTTTTTCAATAGTTAGAGAGGGCTAAGAAAATTTTATTTCCAGGGCCAAATGATTCTACTTAGATTAACTAGATCTTTATGAAGGAGCAATAGCAATAATTTATATAGTAGGTATTCAGTATAAAATCTTTTTGTATGACTCAAAGACCAATTGCTCCCTTTTAGTTGAGTGCTCTAGATAAACTTGTACAAATTTGGGAGTTTCAGAGATAATTTATGAGAGAGTCTTTTAAAAATTTATGTAAGCTCATATCAGAAGGCTTATAAAATTTTAATTTATGTCAACTAAATGAAATATAACAAAACATAAAAAACTATGAAAATGATACAAATAAAAATGCTATATAGCTTAAGTCTAAAACCTTACCCTCGGATGAATACTCTGAAATCAACACCAAATTTCTTTCTAATTTGCAAAAATTTGTTAAATAATATATTAATATAGCTGCAGCTTCTTAGATGTCAAAACATGAATTTAGGAATCAATAAAACGATATTAAATAATTAGTTGATGAAATAGAAAAATTAATCAATGTTTTCTATAATGAAATCTTTTTAAATTTTTCATTCTTCGGAAGTGAAATTAACACTTTTTTTGGATAAATAGGATAATTTGAACTTCTTGAAGGTATTACTTGTATCACGCTTTCTGTTTAAGTAAATAAAAGTAGACAAAAAAAGAATAATTGTCTTATTCATATTTTTTTTAATCTAATTCATATTCTTCTTCTTCTACAAATCATTCATCATAATAACAATAGGCTTAAACTTCAAAATTAGGCGAGTGCAAAAACAATAATTCAAAAAACAGTACTGATGATAAAATCTTGTGTGAAATTAAATCCCATGTAGATAAAATAGGAGAGAATGATAAAACTAAAGTACACAATGAAAAAAAGAGATAGCAAGAAGAGGGATAGAAGAAGGGCAATCAATAGACAAACCCAGAAAATAATTGTACAAGAAATGTTGTTTGCTCTGGTATTGTTGGAGCAGTAATTGGATATGGGATTGCAGCTACGGCTAGTATGGCATTTGCTCCTTTAATGATTGCAGGAGGTGCTATTTTTGGCTTAGCTGGTTATTTATTTAGTTGATTTGTGCTGCACGTAGCATGAAGTATCATTTTAAATATTTTATACTTTGCTTTTTAGTTTGTTTTTTTGTTAGTTTGTTTATGTGTAGGTATGTAGATAGGATCAATTTATTTCCTTATGCATCTATCTATCTTTTCAAAATGAAGTCTAAAAAAAAATTGGTTTTATATAAATTCTTAATGTTTCTTACGATTTGTGCTACTCTTTTGATAACGTAGCTATGATTTATATTATACTATATTTGTTATAAATTTAAAAAATATGTGTTTAGTTAATGTTTTAAAATCGTTTATTCTATTTTAATTCCTTAATTATTTCATATACTGCAAACTATCTATTTATGAAAAACTGATGAAAAAAATTATACTCTGTTAAATCTAGTTTTCTCAAACAAAACTTTGCATAACCAAGCTCACTATAAATTTGAATTATTAATTATTTATTATTTTATTTGTGAATTTAGATTTACGGATTAATTAAAAACAATCAATATAAATGTTCATAACATGGTATTGGTTAAAACATAAAAGATAAAATAACTTATTTACTATTAATTAATTTTTCATTATAAATTTATTATTATGGGGCTTTCCATAGCAAAATTAATAAAGTAAATGAATTTTATGTTTCCTTATTTATTAATTTTAGAAAGAAAAGGAAAATGCTTAATTATTTATGAAAATAAAAGTATTTCAATAAGTAAAGAATTTTCCTTTTCTATCGAATTCATAAATAATCTCTTTAATCTTATGCTTATGTTTTTCGTTCATTTCAATTATTTACTTTCTTTTATGCAAACATACCTAATATATATTATCCCAACCTAAATTATCAACTGATTAAATAATTTTCATTTTCATACTTTTCAATAAAAGTTCCTTCTTTAAATAGTTACTTATAGAAAAATATAATTGATCGCTTTTTTAGGAATTACACTGACTAGACATAACCAATTTTGGTTTATCATCCATAGCAGGTAATTAATTAACAGTAAAACATCCAGAAAAATCACCATATTATATTGCACTATAAGGATATTATGAATCTAAAACACAGCTTTACCTAACTTCTTTTTATCTGGTTAATTATTTATTTATAATATCTTTAAATTACTCTTTTGTAGAAAAGGAGAGTTTAAGCTAATTCACTATATTTACTATAGAAAAATGAATACCTTAAATTATTATTAAAATCTTAATTATTTTTAAATACAATATTTTAATTGAATATTAATTTGAAAATATTTTTCATATTTATTTTATTAAGTTTATACTTCTTTTTTACGCCTTTTTTTTATATATAAAGTGCGTGAACACAGTTGTTAATGTCTTTTAATCGCTAATTCAATTTAATAAATTTTTATTGCATTTTCCTGGAAAACACTGATTTTTTAATGTAGAAGAAACAATTATGCTCTACTAATATGTTATTATTTTCTTTATTAAAAATATTTTATTTGATTAGTATGATATCTTAATCATAAATTTGATACGCACAATAATATTTTTTTATAATCTTAATATCTTTTTTATTTTAATCTTCTGCTATCATTATTAATTTTATTTTTAGATTGATATACTGTTTTAATTTTTTCTTTTAAAAAGATATGATTATAGAATTTGGATTAAAAAATATTATCCATCCATCTAATAAAATTCTATTAAGTAAATTTCTTATCAAAAATACTAAGATAATACAAATAATAGGATTTAATCCATAAAAACTAAATTATGTAATGGCAGATACGTTAATTGTAATAAGTTAATTAAAGTAATTTATTGTAATTGAGAAGCTTATGTAAACCATCACCTATTTATAAATAAGCAAATACATCGTCTAACAAATAATTTAAATTGAAATAATAGAAATTAATTAGGACTGGATTGGTAATTATTTGCTCATTTATATTTTATAAGACTTTTATATCCTCATAGATATTATTTTTATTCAATTTTAGCTAGTAGTAGAGTTTTTATTTCCCATGATTTCCAATTTTCAAAATTTAAATTAAATCCTTCTGCTATTTACATCGTTATAAAACAAAATAATCTCATTATATAACAAAAGAAAAAGATAAGATATTAAATAAAAATGAAAAAGATCAATTGATAGTTATATTTATAATTAATTTTATATAATAATGGATACATTTATACCTTATAAATATGTTAAACAATTTTTAATATTAAATCTAAAATTTAAACATAATTTAAAAATCAATATTTTAAGCTAGCAAAACTTTCAACACTTTAATTACTCTTTTTTCTATTTAAAAAATCAATACAACAACTTTGTTTTACCTAATCACTTTTATTGTGTTGAATTTAATATAACTTTGGATAATGTCCCAATTATCTCTGATCATATATTATAAGCATTAATTATCTCAATAACTAAGGACATTTTTAAAAAAATTATTGAAATTGTTTATCTTAACATATTTATAAAAATATTCGAATTTAACATTTAAACAAAAATATATATGTAAATATTAAAAAAAGGATTTTATAACTACATTCAATCTTCATAAAATTAGATTTTTATCATTAAAGCTTCTAAATAGATTTTTATAGTTAAAATATACAAATTTAGATTTCCTAAAAAGCTAAAATGTAAAACTAGTGTTTGTTGTTAAATTCCTATTTATAATTATTAGCTAGAGTAGCAAATAAAAATTTTACAAAATAAAAATTTCATTACATCGTGTTTGATAAAATAGATAAACTTAAATTTAATTTATTGCTTTACTTTAATTATTTGAATATGTTTGTTTTTCATCTTTGGAATTTAAATTAATTAAAATAAAAGCATAAAAACATTTAGGTTTCGTTTTGACTTGAAATACATTAAATGTTATTACTTATTTAAATGTAAAAGTATACAAATATGTTTTAGTTTTTACAAATTAATAAATTTTCAATATTTTTCAAGTAAAGTAGCTTCTTATTTTGTTTTTTTTTGCTTTCGCTATAAAAAACAAAATATTATTACTCTTAAGTATTTAGTTGGAATAATTTTGAGGGTGAATTTTTTGCTTCTAAACAAATTAGTAAGTTAATTTAATTAAATAAGAATATATAAGGGAGAGGTTTTGTTAGTTAGTTAGCAGCAAGCAAGCAAGTAAATGGATGAAAGACAAAGTAGTTTCTTCTAGATTTATAAAAATTAAATTAAAAAATTATAAAATTATTTAAAAGCTATTCCAGATTAAGACTATCTACCTATGCTATCCCCATAAAATGTAACTTTATTTTGTTTTGTTTTTAAAAACGGAGATCATTTATTTTTATTAGCAAAATTATTTAGCTTAAGATTAGTTTAATAGCTACTCGCGAGACGATATTTAAGTTTTAAAATCACGGGGACTTCAGTACATTTTTAAATAATATAACTAGCGTTCAAATTAATGATTTTTAATTCATGTTATAAAAGTATATCAGGAATTTAGGATATTTAAGGAGGCACAAATTTTGAGTCTCTATTAGATTAAGATTTAAATGATTAGCAATTTTCTAATTTAGTAATGGTCCTTGATAAACAATAACTCAATAAAGAAAAACTTAATAGGAATATTGATTTAAATAAAATAAACTATTTGTAGCATATAAATAATAAGAATGATATTTATATAAATTCTACTTAATACAATAGTTTTTTGCAGTCAGTTGATTTTAGACCAAATATTATGAGCAATATGCAGAGAAATGAAAGCCTGCACTCAACTAAGATTAAAAAAATATATAATACAGAAGCTAATAACAATAGATTAAAAAATTTTTAGCTTTAAAAAATAAAAAATTAAGACTAGTCATAAAAGTAAAAGTAATAGATTTAACAAGACTTTCGTTTGAAGAGCTCAAGTGAAATAAAGCCAAGTAGAGTTTTTATATAAAATAGAGAAAGAATGAATACTTATTCGACTAATGAACAATAGGGAAAGTAAGAGTCATCTATTTAAAATCATTAAGGTTCTTAAAATAGTACTTAAATATCAGCAACAATTAATAAAAGCAGTTCTAAAAAAAATAAAATACCTAATCTTAACTTTAATTCTACATACTATTTTAGTGGCAATTCAAATTTTAATTCAAGCAACAATAAAAAATAAAATAAATATATAAAGGACTGTTTATCTACTCCAAGGAATAAAACAAATAGTTATTTTTTCAAAAGAGAAGAAACAGGAACTGAAGATGAGGACTTGTAAAACTCAAAAACCTAAAGGACAGATGTTGATTTCTAAATTTACAACTCAACAGATGGAATTTAAGAGTTAAAAAATAGAGTTAAAAGTACTAAGTCATCAATCAATTTTTTAAATTCTCCTAAAAATAACAGCTTATTTTTTTCCAATAATAAAAATACAGAATAATTTAAATAAAAATAATTAAAAACTTTTATAAGTAACATTATACCTTAAACAAGCTTTTTTTAATCAACTATCAAATCACCACAAAGCTCTAATAAAAGTACAGCTAGAAATATAGTAAATTCCTTAAACGCATAAAGTAGCTTGAACAGTAAGATAAAATTACTCAACCTTAAAAATTTATAAACGGAATCAAGTTAATAAAAATATTTCACAGAAAGAATATCTATAAATAATAATAGCTAGGATTCAAAAATAGCTAATAAAAATACAAGTTAATAAGATGATTAAATCAGGTAAAAATTAATCAAAGAAACCTTTAAATCATAACAGAATTAATAAAATTCACCAAAAAATAAGATTTAAAAAAATAAATATTAAAATACAGAGTAAATAGAACAAAGAAGCAATATTAATTAAAATAATAGCGATATCTGTTTTTTTTCTCCAAAAAATTAGTTAGAAAGCGAAAAAATACTAGATGTAAACATTAAATAAACTAGGTCTTAAAAAAAATAATAATTAATTTAACTTTAATAAGCACAAACTGCTTAAAATAATTTGCTTTTTTAAGTAGAAGAAAACAAATAAAATTCGTAAATACTATAACTAACTCCTTAACAAGATGTAGGAAACTTTATAAAAAATAATTAAGAACTTTCTTCAATTGATATTTCTGATTTTTCTCAGTTAAATAAAATTAATTTAAATGATATAGAAAAAAACAATTCTGATTAATTTAAACTATCTAATAGTCATGAAAAGAATGATAATAGTGATAATTGCTATACAAATGATTAAAAAGTTAATAAAAATACAGATGATGATCTGAATAATTAATTAATAAAAACCAGAAACTCTAAGAAATCTTCTTTAATTGATCCCTCTTAGCTAATTTTGCTTAAAAAAATAATCGAAAAAAAGTAAAATGCAAATTTGGAATAATAAAATTGTTAAAAATCTACAAATTTAGATGACAAATAAAATGAAGTAACTATATAAAATTTATAAGGAGAATTTAATAGTCCAAAATCTAATAAAAATTAAAATGATATCACTTAAAATTCTCCAACCTTTAAGTCAGACTCATATAAAAGAAAATCTTGTATAAATGTAGATAACGATTACAATACTAGATATATGGAGTATTAAAACGAAGATAGTGAACAACTAAAAGCCTTGGGTTTAGATTATTTTGGAATTAAATAATTGAGCTATTATTGTGATTTTTAAAAGATTATTTCTAAAAAACAAAATCCTAAAATCCATTAAATCTTAAACTCTAACACTTTTATTAATAGTTATAAAAAAATAGATCTAAATCAATAAGATTTTAGCTATTAATAGTTGAATTCTGAGCATTTAAAGAGAGGAGAAGAGTAAAAAAAGAAAATTAATATCTTGGAATTAAAAAATTGTAGCGATTTTGAAGATATGATTACTAAAAATAGCTTAATTCTAAAAAAGAACAAAAATACTTTGGATAGAAAAATGCAGTAATACATAAAAAGAACATTTTTGGAATTCGAAAAATAAGATAACCTTTAAGATAAACTTAGTTAAGAGGTCATTCAAAAGTAAAGTCAAGAAACAATTGATAATAAAAATTTACAAAATAACTAATTAGATCTTTAAAAATTGAATATATAGAATACTCTTTAAAGACATAGTACTTAATAAAACAGTCCAAATAGAAGCTCTAAAACACAATAATAATAGAATAGTGTAATTTAATTAACTGTCAGTATTAATCCTCCTTTAAATAATCAAGATAGCCCTTCCTAAGCCAGCAATTAATAAATATATAAGTTTGTTACTTTTAAAAACGAAAAAGTTTCCTCAACTTCCATATATTCAGAAACTTCTCAACAATCTTACATTTCTTCAGGAACTAATGAAGATAGTGATAATTAAAATTTTAATGATGCAAATAATCAACAGGCTGGAGAAGAATCAGATAAAGATGATGAAATTTCTTTGCAGCTCTAAGAGGGTATTTTATATTTTTCAACTAACTTTGAAATTAATATAAATTTAATTTTTACCTATATAATACATTTTATTTAAATTCAAATTTAGAGAATCATGATAACGAATTTGACATCCTTCAGAATGGCAACTACACCAAAAGTTATGATTTAAATCAGCAAAATTAAAAACTAACAAAGATGAAAGATCCTAAAAATTCATTTACTGCGACAAGAAATTACCTTATGAATTACTTATAAAAATAGAACTCTTAACAATACATGAAAAAAATGTTAAAAATAAATTAAGGAATATAAAATATTTAAGATAAGCAAAAAGTAAAAAAAATATAAACTCCAAACATCGAAATATTAAACATTTTTTTTAATGAATAGATTTAATAAAAAGTAAATGATTAAAACAGCATTGATCAATCTCCACAAGCCTTAGAAAATCGCCAAAAAATTAATAGAAGTATAGGTCCATCTAAATCCCTTTCTAAACTGGCTTTAGATAAAAAATAAGTAACAAAAGATTTTTTAGAGCACTAATATATAATAGATTCATATAGATAAAACCCTTTTTATTCAAGTTAAGAAATTTAAAGTCCTAAATATAATTAATAAGAAAACTCCGGCTCTGAATTTACAGAAATGGTTAAGCATTAATAGATCAAAGGAAAAGCAAGTAAAAAATAAAAAAGTGTATAAAAATAAACCTTGGAAAATTTTAGCATCGAAGAAATAGAATCTTGTTCTTCATCCTCATCTTAAAATTCATAATCCAATTCTTCTGAATCATCGAATTCATCAATTGATGAGGATAGTTTAGGAAATACTTAATCATAATTAGGAATGGATTAATATTAGCAAATTTAGGATTAAGCTAACTCTTAACAATTACAATTTGTTAATGATTTAGAAATATATGAAGATGAAAACTATGACCCTTTCACTTTATCAAATAATTTTATAAAAAGTCTTTAACCTTAAAGTCTAAAGGAGTCAAGCTCACTGCTTGTTAGATTATATGAGCATATACCTCCTATTGTAAGTGAATTATAAGAAACTTAGGTAGAATAAGTGCTTAATATTAAATTTTAAGATTAAGATTAAGAAATAATAGAGCTCATGATGAAAAAGAATAATATCGGTAAAATCATTTTGTAAACTTATTAAATAATATTAAAATAAAATTATTAAAATTAAAGGAGATAAATTTCAACAAATTTCAGAAAAATTAGAATAAGATGAAGGAAGATATTTCAAATAATACTACAGCAATTACTATACTGAACAAAAAGATTTACTTTATGGAAATTTTGAAGATATAAATACGATTAATTCTAATTTTTATTATCTTTTCAGTTAAAACAATTAATCAAACAAAACTAAAAAATAAACATCTAACAATAAAATTGAATCAAATTATTTAAAAGTACAACATAATATTGCCAACAACCATAAGAAATAAATTAAACAACAAAAAGTATTTAAGGAACAACCAGAATTTAATGATTCTAAAGAGTAAAAAGAAGAAAATTAAAATGTATTCAAACTTTCTGATTCAATCAAAAATTATTAACTAGAAGCTGAATTTGAGCCTGATGCCACAATACTTACCAAGAAGGCACTAGAAAAAAAGATTAATTTATCTTAATCACTTAAAGAGAGTATTTCTCTAACTAATGTAAAATATTTACTAGTTTTTGTTTATTTTGGATTAAAAGTTATACTTATTTTTAATTAATTTTATTATAGGAAAACACATTATAGATTTAAAGAAGTAAATTCTCTAACATTCCTAATAAAAATTAAAAAGAAACAACTTCAGAAGATTAAAATAAAAAGAAATCTTTAACTACAGCCTAATAAACACCACTTATCTAACCAACCAAAATAAAATAATAAAGCTAATCTACTTAGGAATAAAATTAAGAATTAACCATGATATTTTAAACACCACCATTAAATAGTGTATAAGCAAATAATAATATTTCATAGCTCTAAAATTCCGTTAAAAATATTAATAAAATAAAAGGCTCATAAAATTTATCCAAAATAGATAATAAAAACTATATATAACTAAATTATAATGTATCATAAAGCAGGCTTAAGCCAGATATTCTAGATAAATAATCACTCTCAATAAGTAATAGAAATCAGTAAATAACTAAAAGAAAGTTATTAGCTCCCGAATAACAGATAATGATGGCTATTAAACACAATTAGTTAACTGAAGTATATTAATATTTAATTAATTACTTACTTATTATTAATTATTAACAAGATATTAATTTTACTAATATATTTTTCTGAAACAAAAAAATTTTTTAATATTTTAAATTTAAAAAGATTTTTGATTTATTAAAAATTATCCTAATAAAACTTACATTTAAAATTAATTTAAATTAAAAGTTTGAAGATATATTCTCAAAGTTTCATTAGATTTAAATAAATTACTCAGATGAAGAAGGCAACAACTTTTTAATTGTTGCTTCTAGTGTTGGAAATATTGACATTGTTAGAGAATTAATATATAAAGGGATAAATATAAATCACTAAAATGTAAGACCAACTATATTAATTTTTTTATTTATTTTTGCTAAAATTATTATTAAAAATCTAAATAAATTAGGATTTAGGCAATACAGCTCTTCATATGGCTCTAGCTTATGGAAACAGCGAAGTAGCTGATTTCCTTTTGTAATTTAAAATAGACCAAAATTTAGTAAATGTAAATAACTAAACTGCTTGGGATACTGCAATATTCAATTGAATAAATAATAAACTATAAATTTAATTGACTGCAATAGGCTTTTGAAGGGATCATTGGTTGAATATTCGATAGATTAATTAATTAATAGACGATTTCCAAATTTTTGAAAAAATGCTTTAATTAACTTTACATTAAATTTTCAATAAATATTAAAAACGATTATTTTATTTTAGATTTATATTAAATATCAAAATACTTTATCGATTAAATTTTAAATAAAAATTTCTAAAAATAATACTTGAAATTAATAAAATTAGTTATTTATTAAAAGGACAATGAATGTATTCATTTATTTACATTTTAAAATATTTAAATCAAATAATTATGTATTTTCTTTGGATATATTTTTGCATCTTTTATTTCAGATATTCTAATGTAATTGATATTTAAATAGAGAGAGATCTTTTACCTCAATTTAACAGAGGTGGTTTATATTTTTAGATTATTTAAAGATAATTTATATTTAAGCTATTAACAATAAATTAAACCTTTAGTCTCAATTTTATAGTGGAGGTTTATATTTTTTAGCTTGTTCAAAGAGAATTTAAGGAATTGGATTATATAATTGTTATATTTAAGAACATTACTGCTATTATTATGAAGTGCTCTTTTTTTTTGAAGACTAAGATCTAGTTTTATTGTTGAACTAAACTGGACTCTATTGTGCTATTAAAGGAGAAAATCCACAATTAATATAAGGATTTCTATTCAAATCATTATTTTCTAAGTTGAATAAGGGGCTTCCTTTCCATTTTCTATACTTTTTATATTGTGTTTAACCTAATGGCTGCGATTAATTTTAGCTGTGATTAGGATTTTATTGCTCTTAAATAAGTTCTGATATAACCTTCTATTTGCTATACTTTAGAACTTATGGGCTTTAAGAATTCCTTACTGCAGGTAATGAATTTTTTTAACAGTAAAAGGTTGTACTTTATTTAACTAAAGGGTTCTAATTTACAGCATCAATTATTTAAGCAAGAGGTGAATTAGAGCGTGTTCTAAATTCTTCAATTGTTCTTTTTCTCTCTAACTTATTTAGCTTCTTGTTAACATAAAATAAATTCTTTTTCAGCTTAGGATTATCTCTCATTTAATTTGTATATTTATTTACTAAACTTGTCGGGGAGTAATTTAACTCTCTTTATTACAGCTCTTATTTAATTATATAAACCTCCTGTTCTTTTTATTGCATTTTTTAAATTTGAATATTTTCTTTTTTCTTTTCATGCTCAATAAACTTTTGTATAGGATGTAACTGTAAATTGTATTCTCCTAAAGAATTTAAATGCTAGATAAGCTCGTCTTCTTTATCTATTTTAAACAACATATCATCTTTTAAATAATAAAATCCGCCTCCTCCTTTTATTGTCATCTTCTTTTATTAAGGCCTTTACTAGTTGCAATTCAATGTAAATTTAGGTTTTAAAGGAGAATAACTATCTGCTTAAGTATTTTATTAAACTTATTCTCTAAATTTCTCAGAAAAATCATTATGATCGTTTAAGCTAAAAGAATTTCTAGATGTTTAAGAGTATATTTTTTCACAGCTATTTTTTTAATTAGGATATTTAACTATATTTAATTGCAACTTTTCTTGTTCTTTATCATTGCTTTCTTGAGTTATCTAATTTATATTTTAAAAATCCTACTCTTTATACCTATCGGTAAGACTTTAATCACCACTGTAACTGTAATTTTACTTTTTTCTTCTGATTCTTGATGATTAAAATGAGGTGTTAGTGCTCTAAAGAAGCTTCAGTTTACTTAAATCGAGAGTATTGCTTAATTAATGGTTTTTTAATACATAAAAATTATTATCCTAACTGCTACTACTTTCCTTTTTAGGCACTACTCCAATATAAGTTCCGGGCCTTAAATTTTTATATTTCTTAAGCTCATTTTTAATATTTAGAGTATCTAAACTATCCTATCCTTTAATTTCTTAGACATCATAATAATTAAGTTATTTAAATAAATCTTAACCATTTTATTCACTTTTTAATTTTGTGGATTTGTTAACATCTTTATTTAAATCTTAAGGCATTGTAATTTATTTACATTATATTGCTTTGAATTTTTATTTTGATTTATCAGTAGTTTCCTACTTTTAGTTAATTTCAGCATAATTTTGTTACACAACATCTTAATTTATTTCTAAAATGATATCTTTATCATTAAACGTAGCTGATTCTATAGTTTTTTAACCTTATTAAATTTTTCTATTTTTGAGATTGTGTCTATCAATCAGCATACCAACTTATAGCTACTTTCTATGTTCAATATAATTTGGACTCATAAATATCCAACTTGAATGTTGTTCAATTTGTTTCCCTTATTAATCATTAGAATCTATTGCTTCTTATTAATTTATCTAATTACTTTATTGTGTATTTACTAGTATCTGCTCTTCTAATGTATCGTTCTTAGAAATAGATGAAATATTAATAATATTTTTTTCATCAGTTGCTTATTATGGGCTAATAGAGTTTAATCTTAAAACATTACTATTGTTTGTTAAGCTAGAATAAACTGTTTATAAATTTCCACCTTGACTGGGATTCTATCTTCTGTAGCTGGATAAAAATCTAGCAGAAAGCTATGTTTTACTATCAACAGTTGCTTTAGAAATGTGAGAATTATTATCATTCCTTTACTTGTTTTGATATTCTCCTAATGAAGAAAGTATATTTTAACCTTCACTTTCCCATGATCCAATTTCTTAGTTAGGTTTAGATTAAGATTGGTCTATTTTTAACTTGCTTTTATCCATCCCACTAAGGTAAAGGTCGATATCATTATTTTCATCTAAGCACTCTAGAAGATTTTTACGAGCTTCATTTTCTTAAATAAAATCTTCCATTAATTGAATATAATAACTGATAAATTTTATTAAATATTTGATCCTTTCAACTATTGATTGATATTTTTTTTGATATTATTTTTAGTAAGGATTTAATTAACTAAAAAATATCATATAGAGAAGAGTCATAGTAATTTAGAGATTATTTTAACCATTGATTGTAATAAATTAGTAAATATGAATAGATAAAAAAATTTGTTTTTTTGTGCAAAGATAATTAAATTCATGTTTGATTTACTTATTTTAATAATTATTTTTTATTTTTATGAGTAATCAAACGATTTTAATGAAATTTTAATTAATATTCAGATTTAATTTTATTTAAATTAATTTTTATTTATTTATTTATTTATTTATTTGAAATTATAAATTAAATTTATATAAATTTGATTAAAATTTATTTAAAAATTAAAAATAATAAAAATTTTAAATAAAGAATATCTAACAGGTTAAATTTGGTAAAATTTATGGAGTTGTAATTAGAGAACATATGTTAATCAAGATATTGGGACATTCTTTTATCAGAATTATTATTTAGAACTTTAAAAAAATAGCATTATGACGAATAAAAAAGATACAATAGGTTCAAAATAAAAATCAAGATCAACTTAGAAATTTAATTTATGGTTAGAATACTTTGAATGGTTAATATAAATAATAAAATTATTTTTTAAATTCAGAGTATTAATCATTTAAATACTTGCTAATTGAATAAAGCATATATTTAATATTTATTTTATAAAGAGATAATTAGATTATTTAATAAACAATTTAAGAAAAATTTAAATTAGTAGATAAGAAGTAAAATATTAAGACAGAAAATAGTAAAAATATTATTTATTATTAATTAATGCAAGTTTATTTTCTAAATAATAATTTAAACATATGAGCTAAACCATATGATAATACAATACTTCGAAACTGGTTAAGTAATTATCAAAAATATTTACTATCAAAACTTTATTGAATTAGTAATAATGTGAAGAGAATGGACTATACATAATGAATCCAAATATTTGTGTGATAGAGAAAAACTAAAACATGTAAGAATATATTGATTAATTGTTGAAATTATTATATTGAGAGTTTTTTTATGTATTAATGTAAAATATTAGAATAATAGAAATTATATTGATAATACAGATAAGAGATTTAATGTAAAATTCAAATTCATAAGTTATTTAAAGATGGATTTATTTATTTACTTATTTCTCATTTTTGTAAAAAATAGTTAATAAATGAATAAAGATTTATTTAATTGTTAGGTTTTGTATATTTTTTTATTAATTCAGCTGTTAAAATTATTAATTATCCAAATTTTAAATAATCTAATAGTTAATTAAATACATAGATTTAACAAATTGACAAATGATTGGATAAAAAGTTGCTACATAAAAGTATTCTGCATTGAGTCCTACTCAAGATAAGCAATTACCAATATAGAAATAAAATAGTAACTAGGGTATATAAAAAATTAATTCTAAGGTTTAAGAGATAGACTAAAAGCTAAACAGCAGGATTAAAGTACTTATGAGTCAAATTTCATCATCTCATTCATCATCATCCTCTTCATAACAATCTGCAAAATCTTCTTTAGACTCAGATATAGATAAAGGGATATAGCAATCTATTTATTATGGAAGATCTAATAATTTCAAAGATAAAAAATAATACACTTCTTCACAAAGCAAAAAAATAAAATATAGAAGTTCTTCTGCAAGTGATAGATCCTCTTCAATATCTTCAAATTCATCTTGTTCTTCACCTGAATCAAAGGAGGTAGCTTCTAAAAAGTAAAAAAAGTTTATGAAAGAAGAGAAAAGAGACAAAGGAGATAGTAAAATAAGAAACAAAAAAGTTAAGAATAGAAAAGATAGTAGTGTTTCCTCATCATAATAATCTTAAATTTCTTCACCTTCATCTGCAGATGATGATAATAGCTCATCATCATCGGCAGGCAGTTTAGATTTTAGAAAAAAATATTATAAAGATACTCTTAAAGTTTAAAATGAATTCAGCTATTTAGATACTTTAAAAAATAAACCTTTAAGCGAGCTTACTCACTAAAACGATAACATAAAAAAAGCAGAAAAGAAAGTAAAAAAATGTTTTGATGAAATGAATAAAGTTTTTGATGAAGATAAGAAGAAGAAATTAAAAGAATCAAAAGATATAGTAAAATAATTAAATCTTATGGAAAAAGAGAAAATGAAAGACATAAATAAGAAATATAACATATCATCCCTCTCTTCATCAAACTCTTCTTCTTTGTCATCTGATATGTCTTCTTCATCTTCATCGCGTTCAAGCTCTCCAGACTCCAGAATGCATGAAAAGAAGAGCAAAGACAATAAATAAAAAAAGCATAGTCGTGACCAAGAAAATAAAAAGCCAACCAAGTTCACTTACAAAAAAACAAATTATATTTGAATAAACTAATTAATACTAAAATTTTATCTGAATTTATATTTATTTATTAAAATTCTATTTTAAGGACTCATTTTTAATTTAAAATATTTCTCTTTTACACAAAAACAAGCAAAAATTAATTTTATTTATTTTTTATTTTTACTTGAGTTCATATTAAAAAGATGTTTAAATAGCATTAAAAAATTAAAACACTCAATATGATTGTGATCAATTCAATCCATTTTATCATCCATCAAAAATATCAATTAATTAATTAGATTGTTATTAATCTTTGAATATGAACTATTTATTTTTTATTAAGAAATAAATAATTTGTTAATGAATTAGTCAAAGAAAAATTTTAACTAGTTTGCAAGATAGATAGAATCTATTAATAAAAAATAAATAGTTATCAATATCTATATTTATTAGATAAAAACAAAGAAAAAAGAAGAAAATAATTAAATTATTTAGGAAGAATGAATCATTATTGGGGTTCCAGCAACACTATCCCTTCATCATCAACATAAAATAACAATTACTATTCTGGTGGTGGTAACAATGTTACTATCAGAGGTAATGAAATCTTGGAAAGATTACCTTCCCAAACTCCATCCTAAAATATGGTCCAAGCTTCTATGAAGACCTTACGTTTTTACAGGAAATTCTGCAGATTAATTCCCTTCATTTTAAGAATTCACAATATTGGAACTAAATTCACTGCCCAATAAGCTATGATTAATTTTGGAAATTATATTCGTGAAAGAAACCACTATAGAGATCCCGGTTTGATTGATCATAGAATCTAACTTGGATACGAATTACTCTATGAAGCTGAAATGCACTTCTCTCAACATACTATCTTGATGTAATACTTATCACCTTTCTAAAAGCCTCTTAGCGATAGAGGTTATTCTTATCTCGAAAAAGTTAAATACGGTAATAAATCTAAATTCCTTTAAGGTTTCTACAAGGGTAATAAGCCCACAGAATTCTGAAAACAATATAACATAGCAAGAAGTCAAAGCATAAAATTCATACAAGTTTATTTATTTATTTGTAGCATTAGGGGTCTAAGATTAGTTGAATAAATAGGTGCAAATGTTTTCAAAATACATCAAGCTATAATTAGTAAGAAAATGCAAAAATAAATATATCCCACCAGTATGAAATGATTTTATGAAGTCTTTGTATGTGTTACTTTAATAACTTAATAGTTTAACATTTGATTCATTTCACTCTTACTTATATTTAAAAGTTTATAAAGGAAATTTAGATGTAATTGTAAAAAAGATTAAAAATTAGCCTAATAATTTGCATACTTGATATCTATTTTATTTAGATATTTTTTTCATTTATTTTTATAAGGCTCAATATCAATCAATATGGATTATTTACATTTTATTAGAGCTTATATTGAATATTTAGAATGAGTTTAAACTAGATTTATATTTAATTATGTTTTTATTAAAAGTCTCCTCAAAACTTAAAATAATAATTTTCAATTCTCATTTTAAAACATCTTCTTTCTACCAAACATTCCCTATAAAGTATGCACTGCTAAATCAAATAAAAAGTTAAAATAATTTGAACATAATTTTAAATAGCTAAAAAAATTATATTATTTAGTATTATTATTTACATTTCATGATATGTTCTATTGATTATGTAAAATGGATGTAAACCTTATTTAAATAAATATTAAGCTTTTTTAAAAGTTTCCTCAAAATTTAATATAATAATTTTTCAACTAATATTTTAAAACATCTTCATTCTACCAAATATATAAACTTTTCTTTAATAAAAAAATAAAATTAATATGAACAAATATTAATTACTTAAAAAATTATATTATAATAAAATTTTAAATCTTTAATACTTTTTTTATAAAATGGTGGATTTAATGCATTTTACAGTAGAACAATTGATATTTCCTATATCATATGAAATACCCAAAAGCCATTAAAATAAAATAATATACGAAAGTAACACTTTTTAGAGGAAATCAACTTTAAATATAAAAAATGTCTAATTATTTTTTATTAAATATTGAATATAAGAAGAGATACTATAATTATTTTCAAATATTTAAAAATTTTAAAATAAAATTAATTAATTTTAATAAGGATTACATATTATATATAATGCTGAGTTAAATTTGAATATTATAAAATTTATTAATCAATATTTTAGGTTATTTTGGACTGGATAATAACCATAATAGATTCTTATGTATTGATTGTATGAAATATTTAAAAAATTTTAAAGAAAATTTAGCATGATTTATAATTTTCCTTAATTTTCATTAGTTAAAAAAAAATATTATTTAATAATTAGTAATTAATGATATTTTCAATTAAATAGATAATCTTTGATTATACTATGTATGCAAAGCTTTAACAAAAATTTAAAAAGATATTAGATTATTATGCAGTAAAAAATTAGTGAGCTTAAACAGGATCATTATTTCGCAAGCTAAAAATTCATTATAGTTATTACTAACATTTAACTACGCAATTATGAAAATCTTTATTATTTACCAACGTATTTATTTTTATTGATTTTCAGATTGAAAAACTATTTGTTAAAAATTCAAACGATTATTTTGATATTTCAAAAAGAATAAAAAGTACTTAATTGGTTGTTTTTAACTTTAAAGCCATGAATTAGAGTAATTCTTTTTAATAGTAGTTCAACTAGTCCATCATTACTAGTGCAATTCCTCCTCCATAGCTACTATAATAGCCTTAGATTAAATTATTAGGAGCTTAGCCTGTTAATTTAAACATCAAGCAACAATATTAGCTGCCATAAAATTAATTATATGTTTAGAAACCCAGTTAGTAGCCAGATTAAATCCAGTAAACTCAACTTATAAATAATTAGGTATATATGTAAACCAATGGATCTATATAAAACATTGAAGTAAAATAAAGCTCAAGAGTAATACATACTAATGCTAGCAGTAGTAGCATAAGTAGCAACAGCAAATTTCCTAATAAAGTTAAATCAATAATTTAAGAAATTAATTTCACCAGCTAAGGAAATAACTCTCAGCAAATCCGCAATAGATTTTTAAATAATTTACCTGAAATATAGTAAAACCCTGCTTTGAATAATTAAATTTAATATCCTATAGAAAATGGAAGAAGCCTCAGTAGTAATATAATACTTCCTACTTACGGTAGCTAAGTCATCTAAAATAGCAACAGTAATAATAACTTTATTCAAGCAAGAAGAAATTCTAATTGTAGCACTTAACATAATTCGTCGATATAATAAAATAATAGCATAAATAATCCTATTATTTAATCAGTATCGTATGGATTACCTCAGGTTCCTTCATAAGTACTATCTTTTAACAAGAAAGTTGATCATATAAATGAAAAAATCTTAAATCATGAAAGCAAACTGAAAGAATTTCTTCAAGCAAAAAATACATAAGCTTCAACTGAGCGAAATTAAAGCTAATTCGAATTGCTAAATGGTAGCAAAAATATGCAATCTTTAGAAAACTCCTTAAAGAGTTAAAATGTTTGTATAGTGAACAATAAAATAAAATTGTCACCAGAAAAGAATATCATTAAAACAGTTATAACATACGTTAATCAGCCTTAATAAATAAATAATTCTCAAATTCAATCTCATCTCAATAAGTCTTCTGGTGATAGCAAGTCAAGTCTTTATTACAATGTTACTAATCCAATTTAATCTCTTTATGATAAGTCTGATAATACATCAAAATATAATATTAATTAATTGCTTGACAACTCAAATTTTAAGTAATCAAATAACATTTCTCCCACTTCATATGCAATTTAATCACCAACAATCTTAAAATCATACTAATAATTTGATTTAAATAAGAGCCAAACTCAATCAATTTTATCACCTGTAAATTAAGGATAGAATATATTTACAACTCAAAACATTCCTTAATATATTGAACAAAAATCAAATATAGAGATTTAAAAAAATGCAAGTGAAAATTCAACTTTAGGAGAAAAACAAAGGTAATCCCCAGCTCTCACTTTTGCTTAAGTTCCTAATGGTTCATTATCTAGAAATTCTAGTATATCAGATTTTCAATTAAATAAGTAAGGGAGCTTAGGTTCATAATCATAATCATAATCACCATTATCAAAATCACCTATTTCATCTGGTGCATAAAATTAAATTAACAAAACACCTATAGTAGCAGCATCTTCTCCTATTAACCAAATTTCTGACATAAAAAACCAAGAGGAATAGTCTGAAAGATCCAGAAATAAAAACGACAGTCTATCTGAGACTTAAAATTATCTTTATAAACTTAAAAACTCATACTTTACACCTTAGAATTTAGATCAATCAAGCACAAAAAATGAAATAAATTTAATTGCTTTATCGAACAATAGTATATCAAAGACGCCACCACTAAATTAAACAAATCTAACACCAAAAAATGCTCCTTTAATTCATATCTAGTAATCATCTTCCCTAAGTCCTTCAAAATAATCACCTATAAAAGCTATATAATCTGATAGTTAACAACAAAATTAGCAACAATAAGAAGATGATTAAGAAAAATAAATATTTATTTATCAACTAAATTCTCCTTAAAGTATAAACTAACCAAAAACTTTAAGCTAATTGAACGAAGAACAATTGAACAGCCAACAGGTTTAGAAATCTAAATCAGTTTCAATTTCATAAAATAATTAACTATCTCCTATTTCGAATAATGCCACCAGTGGTTTAAATGAAACGATCTAAAGTGCTGCAATTTTAATTCCATTAACAAATTTAGATCCCTAGACTTAACCATTACCAAATTTATAAGCAACAACAAATAAAAACATTTTAGAATCTAAAATTCAAACCTTGGTGGATTAAAATAAGCCAATGGCTATAAATAAAATTATTGAAAGCTAAAAACCTGATTCAACCTATCCTTAACTTAATTCACAAAGTTCATAATAGTCTGTCTAGGGAATACCTCCTTACACTCCACTTTTATATCCTGCATATAAAGGTATTTAGAATCCTCTTGAAAATTTGAGCATAATATAACAAAGAACATTTTTAAGCAGATAGCCTTCATAAGAGAAAATATAATATGCCTCTCATTCACCTGCTAGATCTGCTTAATCAGATATTTAAAGATCTAATTATCTTTAAAGTCCTTTCTCGGTTGTAGAGAAGTAAATAAACTTATTAAAAAGCAGACATAATTCTGTAGAAAACAATTAAAATATCCTTTAATAATCTCCATAAGCTTAAAACCAAGATATAATTTAAAGAATTTCACTTTCTTAAAGTCCTCAAACAAGAGGCTCATCATTTTAGCAAAGTTATTAAACTCAAGGTCCTATACTAACAGCGCCAATAATCAAAAGCATAATTACTTCATCTCCAGAAGGAATTAAAACTTAAAAAATTCAAGTTTCTCACAATGCTTAAATTCCAATAGCTGAAGGAGTTTCAATAAATGCTCAGGTTACAACAGAGCATGAAATTAAAGATTATTAAAATTACTTGAAAAGTAGTCCTTCGAGAAATGTAAAAATTATCGAGAACATAATAATAGATAATCAATAAATTTAAGACTCTATAGATTAAAAATAAAATAGAGTATTTACATTTTAAACTATATCTAGTCCCTTCCCTTCAACAAATTAAAATATTCTATATAATTAACCAAGCATAAAGAAGGATAGTATAGATATAAAATAATTTGCAAACAGTCCTCTTAGAATTTAGAATAATTTAAATAATAACTCAAGTTTCTTTTAGAATAATGACATACAAAAAGTTATTGGCTAATTTGACTCTGAAGGTAAATAATATTAAGATCTACTCAGCTAAATTGATTAATAAGCTAAAAATGAAAACTAAAGAGAAAATAAATTATTTATTTAAGAGACTCCAATTACATAACCTTAATTTTCAAATAAATCTTAGCAAGCAGGAAACTTCCAAAATTTAAATTAAAATTCTGAGATTGAATAAACTATAAAAAATAGTAATTTTGATTATAAAATTTCATCATAAAAATAACAAGACCAGGTAAATTTTAATTTGTGATTTTTAAATAATAAATTCTATTTAATTAAAGAATTTAGAAATAGAGGAAACACGAAAAAGGCAATTTTCTTTTTAGGACAGTAAAAGTAAAATCATGATTATTTTTTTTATATTTAGTTATCGATTTTATAAATAAATAATTAAAGATGCCAAGGATAGTCTTTTTGACAAGAAATAGGACAAAATAATTGAAGAAAATATAGATAAACTTATTGGGAATATATTTAAAGAGGCTATGAACAATGTTAATTAAACTATCAACAAAAAAAGAGATGAATTTAATTAGCAATATCAAACTGTAGCAGAATAAAAGAAAGAAGAAAAAACTCTAAATTTAGAAAAATAAAATTCTCAATAATCTAACTAGCCAGTTACATAAATTAATCAATAAAATGCTAATTAAATAAAAAACGAAATTTAAAATTAAGAACAATTCCTAAATATAAATTTAGATTAAAATATGATAAAAAATGAGGAAATACCTAACATAAATGATTAAGATGAATCTACAAAGAAATCAAAATAAAAAAGTTAATAAAACGAAGTTTCATCAAATTAAGAAATTATATAAGAAAGTTAGAAAATAGAAAAGTAGTTGAAGCAGCAGCCTTCCTATCTTGCAAAAAATTTGAATACTATTAATGAGTTAGATGGTGATGTTTTATCAGTTTTTAAGAAAATAGAGAATGCTAATACATTTCACCTTCCTTTGGATGATAATAAGAAAAAAGAACTTGCTCAAAGTTGGTAAAAATCAGATTACGTTTAGTCACTAATTTTAGGATAACTTGATAAAGATAAGAAGCAAGTTAAGTAAGTTAGCTCTAAAAAAAGTTTAAAAAATTCCTTAACACAATTTTCAAAGCCCATCGAAAGAAGCAGTGGAAATAGTTAAAGTTCTATAAAACAATCAGATTCGTTTTCAAAATCTTTAAAGTAAAATAATAGCGAAATTAAAAATTAGAAGGATGATTCATTGATTTAAAATCAAAATAAAACTAAAGGATTTTTGTTTAAAAATAAAGAAAAATCTGAATAAAAATTTTCATAAATTCCAAATATAGAATAATAATTTCAGAATAGTTCTCTTGAAAGAAAAGAAATTGAAAATAAGATGGATGCATCTTCTGAGTAGGTAAAAAAAACTCTAAATTAATAAAACTAACAAGAAAAAGTATTTCCTTTTTTCTAATCTAAATCTGATAATTATTCAAGAAACAAAAATTCATCTCTTTAAAATTCTCTGTCTAATTCAAGGTAGAATAGTGTAGATAAATAAAAAAGCATTCTTGATAAAATTGAAAATACATTTGAAGAAGCCTAGGTGATTGGGTCCTTTGGTTTACAGTAGAACAATACAGTAACTCAGTTAGAAATTAATAATTCTAAAAATTAAAGGTCAGTAGCCTAATTTTAATAACCATATCCTTCTCATTAACAGTAAATATAATCTAGCAGTAAATAAAACTCTCCCTAACCTTAAAAACTGAAAAATTTTGCTCCTAACCAAGATGCTGAGATAGATGAGCTTTAGTATTTGGATAAAACTCCAATAGAATATCCTTAAAATTTATAAGAAAATGATTCTGATGATGTACTTCTTACACCCTAATATGAAGAATCAGAAAGTAAAATTTTAAGCAATTTTATTAAAATATATTTTTATGCATTTTATTAAAAAATAAATAGAAGACAAAAAATATCGCAATTTTCTGCTAAAAATGCTAAATAATTACTAAGAAAAGAGGTAATTTATTAAAATAGTATTTTATAATTTAAAAATTTAATTTATTTAAAGAGAAGAAATACTTAAAAAAATAGACAAACTTAACAAGAAATAGCAAGTTGAGCAGCTTTAGAGCTAGCCTTTAAATTCTAATTAAATATAAAAAAATAATTCTAGCTTTTTAGAGCCTTAGAAATTGATTTATAAGCCTTAGAAATTAAATAACGATAACTATTAATCCAAAAGATTAAGTCCCCAATAAAATAAATAGGATTTGAGTAATAGTCAAAATAAGAAAAATTTTGATATTAATAAACATATCAATAATGCTTATTCTGAAAATGAAATGCAAGATCAAATATAATAGTATGAAATGCTTATTCATAATGATGCTTAGTCTCCTGCAAACTAAAGAAGAAATAAAGAATCTTATTTAAATAGCTTAATCAGTAGTCCTGATTAACTTAATGAATAAAAATAGCATTATATTATCGGAAACGATAACCTATCTCCTGATTATCATGATAATGAAGATTAAAGTTAATACTCATAATTCAAAGGCAGAAAACTTAGACCTTGTGAGCTTAAAAATATTTTACAAAGCTAGAAAGATGCAGGCTTAATTGAAAAAACTACTTTTAAAAATGATTATTATAAAAATGCTAAATTTAAAGAGTCTCCAAAAAAATCTAAAAGCCCTTAAACACAATAATAAAACAAGAAATAACCCAAACTTTGCAGTAAAATGACAGATAGATAACATAAATTAATTTCATCTGAATTGGATAAATATAAAATTAACAAGACATTTGATGATTAAAGAAATTTTAATGATATTGATTCTAAATATAAAGTGAATAACAATTAGAATAAATAAACTAGTAAAAACTTATCTACATCCAAATCACCTAACAGATCAACAAAAAGTCCCTAATAAAAATAACTATTGGAAGATTCTAAAAAATACAAATTAAAAAACTAATAAATTGATAAAGCATAAATCTTGACAAATAAAAAATTCTAAAAGCCTGAAATTAACAAATGTAAAGTGGAACTTAAAAGCTAGAATTAGAAATACCAAGACCAAAGCTATTTAAAAGACAAAAACAAAACTAAGGAAATAAAAATGGTTAGAAAAAATATATAAAACAAGAAAGGCAATAATTAATTATTGCAAAAAAAGTATTCCAATCAGCTTGAAGATTAAAACTCAGAGTTTAATTACTCATAAAACTTAGAAAACATGTATCCAGTTTATGGATAACCAAATAAAAATTACTAATAATTTAACATTTAGTAACAAAATACATTTGAATCCCAAAATTAAAATTCAAAAGAAGATTTTTAGGGAGAAGTTAATTAAAATCTTTCAGATTATTCCAGTAAATAAAACAATTAAAAAAATTATTTAAATGCGTAGAAAATAGGGTAAAAATAATAGCAAAATATGAATTAATTATATTCATAAAATATTTAAGATCATTTAAATAATACAGAGAAGATTTATAAGAATTCAAAAAAAGGAGAAAAACTATTGCAGAATTAAAACATCATTTAAAACATTAATGACATGTAGAAATATTCTGAATATATGATTGAAAACAATCAAAGTAAATTTAAGAATTTTAATTTAAATATTTATCTTTTACATTTTAAATAAGATTTACTAAAAGATCTTGACTAGAGTCTTGATAGAGCAAGTAGAAATAGCAGCTAGCATAATAGATCAAGGAACAATAGTAACTCTGCTGGAAGAAGCATTATCAAAGAAATAGGATCCTTTTTCAAATACTAAAAGGAGTAAGAAATTTCGCCTTTGCTACGTCCTAAATCAGACTCAGCTTAAAGAGGATAGCAATACATAGATTCTCGTTAGTCACTTAGCAGTCCAGATAGAATTTAAGACTCATAAAACGATTAAGAATTACAACATAACTCATCAAACCCTATAAATAACAAGCTATATGTTTAAATTAGAAAAACCATTCATTCAATATCTCCTCCTCATTCTTAAGAGTAATAAAAAGGAAATTATTTCAATTTACCATAGTATTACTCAAATAATGCTCAATGTAAATATTTTTTTCGTTTGTAAATTAAAAATTTTAAATTTTCTGAAAAAATAATTAGTTCAAATACAGAGACAATATGATAAAAAGCATGAGAATAGATTTGAAGAAGATTCTTAAATATCAAAATAAAATAAATAAAAAATAAATTTATAATAAATATAAAATATCATTCAAAGCAATAATAAAAAGTTAAAAAAGAACGTTGCATAATGAATGAGTTTTTCATTTTTTGAATGTAAAAGTAAATTATTCTTTTGTAAATATTAATTAATTTTGGATAAATTAACTTAATTGTAATTCAAAAATGTTTATATAATTATAAATAAAAATGTTTAATTCAAAAAAATTATTTAATTAATTATGCATAATCAATAACTAATTATTTTATTAGTAATATTCATTTAAACAAGAATAAATTTTTGGAATTTGAAAAATAATTAGCTTTTAGCAGAAAAAATGAAAATTAATTTAGATTTCGTAATCAATTTTTTATTATTAATTTTTAGAAAAATTGTCAAATAAAAAATAAATAGATTTTAATTTGATTAATTGTAGCACAAATACATTTATTATTATGATAAGTAAGATTTTCTAATACAAAAAGTTTTTAAAAAAATAAATTTGTTTTAGAAATTAAAAAATCATTTGATTGATAAGAAATATTGAACTTTAAGTTAATAATTTTTAAATTTCAAAATTTTAGTAGAATGAATTAGAATTAATTTAAATTTCTTAAACATTTTTTTATTTATAAAGTTATGAAATGTAGTCAAATGAAAATTAAATGATTAAAAATTTAAATTTTTTGTTTAGTTATAATAAACGTTTTAAAATCTTCGCGGATTAAAAGATTTAAATATATGATTCAGCTTTAGATTTAATGATAAAAATTTATAAATGATGATTTTATTTTTAAAAAATAATAATATCAATTCTTTATTATATTTTTCTTTCATCTATTAAAAGTTGTAAAAAATATTTAAAATTAACAATCTAATTAATTATACATATTTTTTGAAATTAGACCATACATAGCAAATAAAAGTTACTTTAGTTATTTTATATAAGCTAGGATATATATACATCATGGGTAATGTAATTAAGTAATTAGGTAATACCTCTGGAGATTCTAATGTTAAAACTAAGAATAGTATTTTAATGGGCTAAGCTTTAAGTAAGCTTAGAGAATACCATGGGTCATTTAAAAGTGTTTGCGATACTTTTGCAATTGAACAAAATGAATTTGACTAGATATTAGGTTAGCCAGATAAGAGTTAAGAGCTCTTTTAGTTATGGGATAGAGATAAAAATGGTTTGATTGATGCTCTAGAACTCTTTTCTGGTTTGATTTTGTTTTCTGAAGCTAAGTTTGAAGATAAATTGCGTTTCTTGTTTGACATATTCGATTTTAATGAATTAAACAGTTTAAGCATTATAGATTTAGAATTCATGATGATTTCTTGTTGCAATGCAACATTCAAAATGTTAGATATATCTGAGTCAGAAGTTAATGAAGAAGATATTACAGAGTTTTTAGGCAAAAATTTTAATGATGATTCGCGTGTTAACATTTCATAAATGTTGAAATGGTGTGCAAAGACTCCAGAAATTCGTGAGTTTATGCTTAAGATAAAAAAACTTCCTCCAGAAAATAAGAATTAAAAAAATCAGCACACAAATAATCTTTTACTAGATTCTGAAAGAGTGAGCACCTTTTAGGAAACTAAATCTCTTGGTGCAATCATAAATTCCAAGAAATATTAACAAAAATTAGATTGGCTTAGTACTTTTTCAAAAAAGCTTTAATATTTAAACCAATCAAATAGCAAAACCAGCCAAAAAGATGCCTATTGTAAAATAAATTGGGTATATGGATTCCGTTCTCAGAATGTTAATCATCCTCTAGAATACATAGCTCCAAGTAGCTCTGCTGAATCTGAGAGAATACTTTACTTTACTGCTTGTATTGTAGTTATTTTCTATCCTCAAGTAAATAAACTATTTAATTCAAATAAATAACTTATATAAATAAATCAATTATTCTACCTAATACAATAATAAATAATCATTATATAAAATTCATATTTTATTTAAAAATTTAATTATTTTATGATGTAAGCTAACCTTAAAACTGTTTTATTATAGATTAAAATATAAAGACATTATATTGAGCATGATAAAGAAGTTAATTGCTTAGCTGTTGCAAAAAAGAAACATCTTGTAGCGAGTGGAGAATTAGGTGATAAGCCTCATTTGCATATCTGGGATCCAAATACACTTTAAAATCTAGGAGTTATAAAAGGAATTCATTAAAGAGGTATTATACTAATAACATTCTTCCGTGATGATGAATTCATAGCAAGTTGTGGTTCTCGTTTAAACTCTCCAATTCTTATTCATAGTCTCAAGGATTATTCTTTAGTTTTAAGTACTTTTGTAGATGAACCGGTTATTGAATTACTAACTATAAGAAATTATATTGGCTAATTTTCTCTTAATCACTCAAATAAGAAGTACAATCCCTAATTTAAGCCCGTTTTTTCAAGTAAGAATACTTATTTAAAAAACAATTTTTTTAAAACATTTTTCTAATAGCATCTAAGAATCCATAGAATAAAAAGGATGTTAGAGCCTACTTAGTTAAACAAGAAAACTAGCTTAGTATATATGAAAGTATGATTGAAGATTTCTAAAATTCTTTTATAGTTTGTACCTCAAGGAAAATTTTAATGCTTCATTATTAAAATGGGCATTTTTAGAAAGCCGAGATTAATTTAAATAAAGGAGAAGAAAATTAATAGATTAGTGATATAACTTGTGCTGCAGCTTTACGTTTAAATGATGAATAACCCTACTTGAAAGCCTTTTAAAAGGAAGAAGACTCATGCATCGTGATAATAACAGGACATTCAGATGGTCAAATTTATATGTGGAGAAATATGGATGAATCTGAAAATGAGAAAATTAACATCGAAGAAGAAACAAGAGAAAAATCTTAAGCAGGCCAAAATTCAATAGTTTGTATTGTTACATATTAATATGGTATTATTGTTGCAACTGGAGCATCTATGATTTATTTATTTGATCTTAAAATGAAATAACCTCCTATATAAAAAATAGAACTAACCACCTTTCCATTTAAATTATTTAATTATGACATTGCTGATATTTTAGTTGCTGTTGATAAGTTACTTATTTCCACAATTTATGGTGATATAATTGAAATAAAGCTAAACTAAAAATAGGAATGGTAATCAAATAAATTTATAATGAAAACTCATGCAAATAGACTCAATTACATAACAAAATTAAATGGTAATTTAAATGCCATGTGTATTCTTGAAAGACCTGAAAATGATGATAAAATTCTTTTTGTTGCTGGTTAATCTTCTGTTGTGTATGGCTTTTCTTTAGAAACACATGAAATAGTAGATATTTGGACTATAGGTCAAGAAAAACCAATCACTGCTATGGATTGTGTCAATTTTGAAGATGGTGGTACAGTTTTCGCTATTGGTTGTGATAATGGTCAAATTTATATGCGTATTGATTGGTAAAAATTATTTATTGTTTTTATATATTAAAATAATTTAATATTTGCTGGTAGAAAATTCCAAAAAATAATTTAATATAAAGGGAAGAGTCTCCGAAGTCATATGATTGCAAGAAAATGATCTTAGATTTAAAATTTTCTAGTGATACCTTTTACTTGATTGCTGCTTGCTCTGATAATTAAGTTTATTTATTCAGTTTAAGTAATAATAGTTACTTTTAGGTAAATCCTAAAAAACTAAGTTTGGAAGAAGTTCCAATATACATTCATTTTTTAGATGACAATAAGAGTTTCATTATTGGTACCAATTAAAGGTAGTAGTACAAAGTGGAAATTCCAGATTTAAAAAGTAAAAACATCCAATAAGAGAATGAAAAGCTTAATTGCACAATTTGGAATTTAAGATATCCTCTTCACACTAAAAACTATGTCGATTCTATGCTTCCAATCATTATTGGTGCTGACATTAAGGTACTTTTAGCTTATTTAATTAGTATTTTAAAAAAGTAACTTATAAACTTAATCAGGTCTTTTTAGCTGCTGGAGAATCAGGCTATCTTTACTATTGGAGAGACTAAGAATAACTTGAGTCCAACTGTGGAGGTTTTTTGAAGGGCCATTCTTCTTAAATATCAAGATTATTAATGACAAAAAGTTAAGATCTATTTTTCTCTTTAGGTTCAAAAGATAACTCTATAATAGAATGGAAAGTCGATTTTATCAATGATTACAATGATTTCTCAAAGCCATTCAAAGAAGATAACAATAGTGCTTTATCTAACTTAGAAATAGTTTCAAAAGTAGCCTAGTTAAAAGATGATATTTTAGTGAGAGAATTATCTTATAGTTACATAGGAAAGAATAATTTTATCTCAGACACATTTAGAGACACTTTTGTGCTCTTTAAGTAAAGAAATATTTTTTAATTATTCTCTGAATCATATTAATTTTTGTTAAATATCATAGAGGAACAGAACAAAAAATTTTATAAAATTTGAATATTTAAGAGGAATTTGAAAAGAAGTATGATTTATAGATGAAAAGACCTCCTCCTTTAAGCTTAGAACTAGATTTCGTGTATGGCTTTTAAGCATTTGATAAAAGAAAAACTCTTCATTATGCTCATATTTACTACGATAAAGATTTTTAATTTGGAGTTGATGAAAATGGAAATCCTATCAGAAAGAGCAAATACAGTTATAAATATGATATCTTGAAAAATTTAAGCAGGCATCGTAACATATTAGGTTTTTAGAAGCATAAAAACACAAGCATCACCCAATAACCTCAAAACAATACTCTATAATTATCATATGACTAGCCTCATGAAAATTGCTAAAGATTATTTGTCTACTTTTGTTCAAGAATTGGTATTGTATATGATCCAGTAAGAAACAAATAAATCTTTTATGAAGGTCATAAATCAAAAATATCTTGTTTAGTAGTCCATCCATTAAAGTATTTAGTTGCTACTGGTGAAGCTTCATCTAAACCTACTATTCATGTTTGGAATGTACTTAATTGTGAACCTTTTAAGATTCTATCAACATTCCACAAAAATGGTAAGATTAATTTAATAAATGGGCGTTTATATATTAAAATAATATTTATTTAAATAATATAGGTATTATTAATATGGCTTTTTCCAATTAATCTAGCTTAATTGTTTCTGTTGGTATGGATATTAATTTCTCATTACAAGTTACTAACTGGAAGACTGAAGAAATTATAGCTCTAAGAAACAGTGGATAATATCATATATTTGATGTATGCTTTAATCCTTATAATAGATATGAATTCGTTACATGTGGAACTCAAAATATAACAGTTTGGGAGATGAACGGTAGAAATATCTTAAGAAAATTAGTTGTAAATGCTGCAAGTGAAAGTGATTACGGTGCTAATTGCTGCATTACTTGTGTTGATTACATATCCTATTATATAAACGAAAGTATTGATTACGATATTATAGCTGGTAATAACTTCGGAGACCTAATTTTAATTACATGCAATAAATATGTTGTAGCAAGAAATAAAGCTCACTTAAAAATGATTAACTGCATAAAAATATTTAAAGTATGCTTTTTTTTAATAAATTGAAATACATTTTAAGGTATAATTAACGTTAATATTATTTTATAAATTTATGTAAATAGGCTTTTGAAGAACATATATTGATAATCACTGCTGGAGAAGATGAGCTTATCAAGATCTGGGATACTAAATTTAATTTAATAAATGAAATAAAAATAAAATAAATACCTGAATTCAGTTATTTGTCATCGAGCTAAACTAATACTAAAGATTTAAAAAATTTGTCAGCACAATCAATAGACATTTATTTCTGCGGTATGCACCAATAATTGATAGAATAAAAGCTTAAGAGTTAAAATTCTAAGTTATAGAATACACAACAAAGCAATAAAAAAAAGGAAGAATAAACTGAAAAATAATGGCCTATTATTCTATTTGGAACTCGTAATGGAGCAATTATGGAAGCCACCTTTTAATTGGATGAAGCTAGTTTAAAAATAAACAATAATGATGAATTTAGGAATAATTTAAGCACTGTAGTGAGGTAAAAATTAAATTAAAAATAAAATAATTAATTTAACTAATAAATAAACTTTAGGAGAGACTAGAAATAGGAAGAAAGTGATGATTCAGAAGATGAATAAGAGAATAATAAAATATAATTGTATGGATAATCTAAATATTTCAAAAATTTCAGATTCTCAGAATTTTTATAGTTCCACAGCAACCAAACACATCATAGTCAAACAAAATAAAATTTATATGAAAATATTTTTAACAAAAAAGTAAAATTATTAATTTAAATAAAATTCAAGCTATTTTTTAAAAAAAATTATTAAAAGGTTTATTTTGCACTCCATCCTTAGGATTAAATTATGGTTACAGTTGGTGAAGATGGACTATTATGCATGTTTGATTTAACAAATGATAAACCTTTGCTTATTAAGCATTTGTAAAATACTCCTTCATGTGTTAAATTCTGTCCTTTTGATGGAAATATACTCGTTATTGGATTTACTAATGGATGCATCCGTTTCTTCAGTTCAATTATTAATAAAAGTAAATTTGGTAAAAAACATGAGAGATACGAAGCACCTTAACTCGATGTCAGATAAATAGTTGACGATGGCAAAACAGCAGTTCTTAACATTGAATTTTCTGATGATGGCTAGTATATGGCAGCTTCATACGATAACTCTAGATAGTCTAAAGAACAGGAGAGCAAATTTGAAAAAGAAGGGTCTTTTATCTAAATATTCAAAAGCAAGTAAAGACTAGGAGGTATAGCCTCTAATAAAAAAGATAATGCAAATTATCAAAAATACATTGAGATAAAGTGTCCAAGTGTTTATGAGAGTTACAGAACTGACTCTAATGCTTATGGTAATTTTTATATTTTTTTATTCTATTTTAACTAACTATTAAAATAAAAGGATGTGCCGTTTATTTCATGACTTTCTCTATAAATGATGACTTTTTACTTATCTACTATTAATTAGTTGATAATTATCTAGTTAGAATCAATCATGATTAATAAGGTCATTATATGATTTGGGATATTAAAAATAATTAAGCTGTTAAATTATGGGAAAATATTTAATCTATTAAGTGGTAAAAACTCAACTTTCCCAATTCTTTAAAGGCTCAGTATTAATATTATCCATAACTTCTAATTGCTGATGAAATCAGTAAAGACACTTTAAGTTCTAACATTGGCCCTTTAGGTTCAAATGTTAATTAGTAACTCAATACTGCTTAAGGTGCATAAATAGTTGGAAATAACGCCCAAGTACCCTATATTTCTGTTATGCTTGATTTAAAAGTAAGCTTAATAATTGTAAAATTTTTAATCATGACTTTTATTTGTTTAATAGCCTTACTTGATCTGTGGTAGCATAAAAGGTGATTTACATTTGGTTAAGCAAACATGCTTAATGAAAGACAAAGATGGAAAAGAAGGAATTAGTTAAAATATAGTTGTTAGGCCAGATTAAATGTGCTTAGCTAAGAGCTATTCATCTCACGTCTCATTTGTGAATCAGTGTGAAAGAACTATAATCAACGGGAATAAAACTTATTTATTTACATCAGGTATAACTGATGAATCTATATTTAAATGGAAGTTGAAGGAAGAAGATCAGTATTGGGATTTAGATAATTTAACTTATAAACTAGACTAACCTGATATTTTTGCTGAGTTAGTCACAAAAGATAAATTCAGTAACTTATAAAATGAAGTATTACCCTAAAGATAAGAAACTGCAGAAACTTGCAGTTAAATTGAAGACACAAAAGAAAGTCCTGTAGAGCTAAAACTCTCAAATATTATTGGAAGAAAGTCTTTTAACAGGTATATTTTATTATTTTTATATTATTTTGTTAATAACAATTTATTTTATTTTAGATATAATAATTTGTTCTATGACTACGATGAAAACATACTTTACTTGGCAGGTTGTAATTTAGTAATTTTGAAGAGTGATCAATTTGATGAGTAAAATTCAGCTACTAATCAAAATTTAGATGAAAAGCAATCATTTTTGTGTAAGTGCTTTTTTATATGAAAACTTAATAAATACATTTTATTTTTTATTTAGAACTAAAATAAGAATTTGTAAAGCTGGATGCTTCTATTAACAGTAGCTTCCCATAGTTGTCATGCTTTAGCTTATCAGAAGATAAGAAATTCTTGGTGGCTGGAACTATCGAGACTTAAGCTAAGTTAATCATTTGGGACATTTGTAGTAGAACATGTATTAAAACTCTCCGTATAACAAACAGCCCAATGATCCTTAAGGCTAAATTTGCACATGACAATAAGCATATTGGCCTTGTTGCGCTTACAAATGATTATACTATGTGTGTTTATTTGATTGATTCATAATCTGGATAAGTCTTAGGTTGTGCTAATTTCCCTTATTCGTTGCCTTACAAAATAAAAGATTTAGCTTTCTTGCCTAATTCTATTTATCAATTCATAACATGTGGTATTTAAAATATGTCTCACTGGAAATTCAATGGTAAGAATATAATTTACACAATATAATCTTTCATTTATTTATTTTTCCTTTTAACTGCCATAATTAAATAGGATCAATACTCTCATATCATCAAATGGAAATCGAAAATCCTCCTCCAGAAAAGGATCTTAAAAAGAATAACGATGATGTAGCTAAAGATGATGCAAATAGAGAGGATTATGAAAAAGAAGAAGAAGCAAACGAAGAGGAAGAAGAACCTACAAAATTAAAAGTTTCTTTCCTCTGTATTATTTTTGTTCAAGATGTTATTATTACCTCTGGTGAAGATGGATATTTGTATGTATGGGAAGAAAATAAGATTAAAAAGAAACACCCTGCACACAAATTAACTATAGGAACATTATTTGCTAAAAGGGAGAGTAACCTGTTTGTATCAGGTAGTTTAGATGGTAGAGTCTGCTTGTGGGAAATTTTCCCTTCAAATTATAATTATGAAATAATAAAAATCCAAGAATATAGCATTACAAATTTACAACCAGACCTTGTGCTGAAGAAGCCAGAGTTTTAGATTTAATCAATATGCATAGGATCAAAGTAAAACAATTAGTTTTTTAGAATTTTAATTAAGCTTTTACTTAATATCCAAGATATATTTTAGCAGGAACAAAGAGTGGTGATATTTACGAACTTCTTTTACCACAATATAGTGAAGAAGATTTTTATAGAGACTCCAGTAATCCAGTAATAAATCAAATTAATAAATTTAAAATATGCCATAATATTTAATTAAATAAATAAAGAATGTTGTAAGCTAGTAAGCTCTTGCATACTCAAAAGAAGAAGGTGAGGATTAAGATGAATAGCATGTTTAATTGATGTCTCAACCAAAAAACAGTAGATAAAATTAAATAAACCTAAGGATTAGCTGCCACGATTAGGAAATTCCGTTATCTTTAGTAAATACACTTAAAAATTTGCTATTTGAATAAAAACATTATCATTTATTTTATAGGGATTTTCAGATGATTCTAAGTACCTCTATTCCATCACTCAGAAAGGGTTTTTCTGTGTTTGGGATGTTCAAACTTTAAAAAGAATATTTTTCAAGTTTTTCAATAAAGACACATAAGGTTTAATTGTCTGCAAATAATCATCGAAAATATACATTGCATTTGACAATGAAATACAAATTCTCAAGAATGATATTTATGCTAGAAAATCATAAAACAGTAATACAGGATTAGCAGCTACTAATTAAAATTTAGGAAGTTACAATAATATGCTAAGACCTCAAATGTTCAGTAATAATAACTTTGAAAAGCTAACACCCTTTTCTTTTGAATCTTTGAAATCTTAGCCTTTAGATAGCACTATCTCAGATATGAAGTTGAGTAAAGGCGAGAAACTGTTAGCTGTTGCTATTTAAAATAAAATTAACATATATTCTCCTGTAGGTGATGAAACTTCTCCTAATCTAAAATTACTTTGTACTATATCCAATTTAGCTTCTCCAGTTGAGTATATTGATTTTACAGAAGATGATAATTTCTTGCTATACAAGGATACATTAGAGGAAGTTTCAATTATAGATTTATCAAATTAGAAAAAGATTAATACTATTTTTATAGAACATGATATTGAGTGGTGCTCTGATGGTATCAAAATAGGTGAAAAAACTAAGGGAGTTCATAGCCACTATTCTGATGAGAATAAAATACTAAAAATTACTCCTATTACTACTAACTGTATAGCAGTAACTGATGAAATGGGTAAATAAATATTTCTTATAGTTATTCAATATAAAAAAATGTAAAATATATTTAGGTACAATCAGACTATTTAACTATCCTTGCGATAGTGGCACTGGTAATGGCTACATGAGATGTTATCCAGATCACTTAAATAATGTGAACTAATGTGTGCTATCACCTGATAAAAGATTCCTTGTAACATCAAGTGAGAGAGATAGATGTATATTTATATGGACAGTTATTGAAATAAGTAATTAAGATAACGAATACGATGGCTAAAATGATTAAGACGAAAATGGAGAAGATGAAGATCGCAACTGATGAATCAATAATAAATGCACAACATTTAAATGATATTTTAAAAATTAATATAATAAAATTTAATTAATCAAAACCATAAATTATATAAAAACATTTATAACAAGTAATTTATAACTTTTATAAAGTTTTTTTTAAATTTTGATAAATCAAAAAAATTAGATTTCGATTTTTTTATTTTAATTTTATTATCACTTTTCTGGTTAACATTAACTCAAGTACTTCTCATATAAATATATGTTTTTGCTAATCCCTGGTGTAGCTATAAAAATAAAAAAAAAATATTAATTCTGAATTATTAAATACTAATTTACATTGTATGCAAAAAAAATTAGCAATATCAGCATAAGATGAAAAATATTTACTGTGGTACATTAAATATAGCTGCTATTGTTCTATTAGTGTCAATTTATATTACCTAGTAGATGATGGGTTGTATGAATAAAAATATTCTTCTTTTTTAAAGAAGTTTGGGATAATTAATCCAGATAATTCTTCAAATTTTTAAAACTCTTCGAGCTTAAATCTTCTAAATTCTTTAATTTAATTTTAAGGGACAAAATTTAAATAAATCCAATTGTTAAAAGGTTTGGAGTATCCAAGTAATTTTCTTTAGAAATAGTCGTAAGGGTATCTATAGCATCCAAACACATTTTTAACAAGCCTCCTTGTTGCTTAAAGGGGTTATTAGGGTTATGAAATTTATGGTATATCCTCTTATTTTATGATAATTAAGCTTGGATCAGAAATTTCAATTAAATTAATTTAACTGTTGTTTAAATTTCCAGAATTTTGTTAAGAGTAATTTTTGATAGATTATTAGCTTAGATTTAAGTTAGACTTTGGATTTGTAAAAATATTTTTCAAAAGAGAATGTAGGTCTTAGATAATCTTTGCACAATCACTGTGAATTTCTTGTGCATATTAACAGCTATCTATTAAATCTTCTAAATAACTCAACTCTTTTAGATCTTTACCTGTCAGCTGCTCACAAATTAAAATGCTCCTTTGTAACAATTTTAGCTGCTGTTGCAGCATTTAATTAATACTGTCTTTTAGATTAAAAAACTATGTTGATGTTTCACTGCTCATATCAAATATATATTTTTTTTATTTTTTTTTTAATTATAATTTATTTGTTTTTAAAAAATCACATACTTAAACCTTATCTATCTCCATACATTATATTATAATTTATTATTTATTCTTAGATTATATATAGGATAAGAAGATTATGTTTACGATAAGATTAAATTTAAATCAATAAAAAAACAATTTTTGTATATAGGTAATGAAACTTTTATATTATTTTTATGTTTATATATATCATGTATCAAAAACATTATGAAATACATTTTAATTAAGTCTAATCAGCATTTTTTAAACCATAATCAGAAATTTAATTTAAATTCAAATCTATTTCATTCATAGTAGAAACTATTTCATTTTTGAATTTCTTAATCTTAGTAGAATAAGCATTTAATTATTATTTAAATAAAACCACATAAATGATCCATATTTCATTTCAAACAATTGACTATTTATTTGTACTATTTATCTTTTAATACTTAAAGTAGTGATTTTCAAAACAAGAAATTTAAATCCTTACTTTAAAAATTGATTTATTGTTAAAAAACAAATAAATAGATAGATAGATAAATCAAATTTCAAATTAAGTTTAAACTCGTTAGTAATTTTATGGATTCATTTAACAAATAAGATCCAGAAGAAATATTTGATATTGTTTCAGCTCTTGGTAACTTTATATTTCATCTAATATTTTCATTTTATCTGTGAAATTATATGAAATAATATCAATTCTACACTTTTAAATTTAACAACGAAAAGTATTCAATTTGATTGAATATTTTTTTATATAAAAAGGATAGGGAAATTATGGAAAAGTATTTAAAGCTATATGTAAATAAGATAAAAAAGAATATGCAATTAAAGTTATGTTAGTAAATGAAGATATATTTTAAATTAGCAAAGAAATATCAATCTTATAAAACTGCAAGAATCAAAATATTGTTGGCTATTTTGGTAGTTTTTTTAAAGATAACGCTATTTGGCTAGTCACTGAATATTGCGAAGGTGGTAGTGCCTTAGATCTAATAAAAATAATTTAAAGAACTTTCAATGAATAGGAAATATCAGCAATACTTTATCAGGCGCTTTTAGGTTTATAATATTTGCATGACAATAAAAAAATACATAGAGACATTAAAGCAGGAAATATTCTACTTAATGAAAAAGGAGAAGCTAAGTTAGCTGATTTTGGTGTTTCAGCAGAGCAAATATATACAAATGCAGAAAAGCAAACACTAATGGGTATTTTGAATTAATTGAATTGCATCTTTGAATTACAATAAAATAACTTAAAAAATTTTATTAAATGCTCACAATAATTAATTTATATTAGGTACTCCTTATTGGATGAGTCCAGAAGTATTGGGTAATTCAAAGTATAATAACAAAACAGATATTTGGTCTTTGGGTATTACAGCAATAGAATTAGCAGAAGGAGAGCCTCCTTATAGTCACATTCATCCTTTTAGAGCTATGTTTGCAATCAAGAAAAATCCACCTCAAGGACTTAGCAATCCCACTTAATGGAGTTAAGAATTTAGTGATTTTGTAAAAAAGTGCTTAACACTTGACTCTAATTAAAGACCAAGTGCAAAAGATCTTTTGTCTCACCCATTTATTAAGCAAGCCATAAATTATTCATAATATATTCTTTCAGAGCTGGTCATTGAAAATCAGGAATTGATTGAATAATATAGACAGTAACTTAATAATTCTTTTACTAAAATAATTTCTTTTTGATTCAATAGGGAAAATTTTAACAGAGATGATGATGAAGACGATGAAGAAGAGGAGGACGAAGATTAAGAGGATGAAGACGAAGAGGATGATCATTATGGACACCACAGATAAGAAGATGAGTGCTATGATGATGAAGATGAAGATAAAGTAACTCGTGCTAAGAATAAAAAAAAGAAAGTATGTGATCAAGAAAGCGAAGATACAGAAAATTATATTGAGGAAGAGAGTTCAACTATTACAGATAATAAGTCTAAATCATATTCCTAAAATTAAAGTAGTAAATTCCAAAAATAGCCTAAATCATAATAGTTTGATGATGAAGAAGATTCAGAAAGTGGCTAATACTCTTAGACTGATTAAGAAAGTTAGTAAGTAAGTTAAGGGCACTTAGATGAGAAATCTTTATAGTAAAAAGTGCTAAAAAAATAATAGGAAAAATATAGTATAGATTCTTCGAAACAAATATCATAAAAGGAAAGGCTTTTAGAAAGCAATCTACAGTAGCTAGCTTCAAAAAGAAAATAAGATGACAGCACAACAGATTTGAAGTAATTATCAAAAAAATTGAATGAAAGATCAGATGATTTAGATTAGCTTTCAAAGGGAAAAAATAATAAAGGGCTCAGTAGTAAAAGCAAAGAATTAGTTGAAAAATATAGTAAAAATTGTTAAGAATTTAATGATACATCCAAAGAAAACAGTGAATATGATCTTGATTAGCTCGGATAAATTTTAAAAGAATCAAAAGAACTAAAATCTTAGTAGGTAGATAAATAAAAAAAAAATTTAGGACTTTAAGTTGATTAAAATGATAAAAATAAATAACCATAAGCTAAGTAAAATACTTAATAAAAAAATGAAAATAATAACAAAAATTAAGACGGTTAAGAAGAAAGATTAGTCAATAAGAAGAAAATCACTCATATTGATGAATTAGACGATGATGATATGTCATAATATAATAGTAACACTATGGTTATAAATAAAGATGTAGATTAACCAACAAACAAGGAGTTTGTAGAATGTGCAAGATAAATGGAAAGTTAAGGTATGCTTGGCAATTTTAAGTAAGATAACTAGAAAGCTGCTTCATAAAAATAACAAAATGAAAATAAAAACCAATAGCAATAGTCCTAAAGTAAATAAGAACTTAAAAATTAATAGTTAAGCAATAACTAAGTCCCAGTTGATTAGCTTTAAAGCAAACTTTAAAAGCTTGAGAAAGAAATGCTATTAGAAATAGAAGTAATCAAAGACAGATATTAAAAGAAAATAGATGATGTATTGCTAAATATTTAGTAGCACCAAGATCCTAAGGCTGCATAAATTTATTAAAAATGCAAAAAATCATCTACATTGCTCATGAAGAATATCTCAGAAATTCATCTAAACAGTTCTCTTTTGGAGTTTTCAGAATCTGATTTAGAAAAGAGTGTTTTCTCTTAAAGTAAAAATGATTTGCAGCTATTTGAGTAAATGAAAAATAAGCTATTAGAAGATGACCTAAAATCATAGTAAAAAGCGAAAGAAAAAAAACCGAACGCAACTGAACAGCATAAAGAAAATAATTCTTATCCCCAAAATAAAAATAACTAAAAAGTAGAAAAAAGCTCTAATGATATAGAACATGAATCTAAATAAACTTAATAACCATAGAGAAAAAAAACTTTATCAATTTTATAAAAAATGTCAAAACTACCATTCAACTTTTAAGTTGATGATTAAATGATGAATGATATGAATTTGGCTGAAGCCCATTATAAAAATTTAGAAAATTAAACGTATAATCAGCCACAAAGGAGTGCAGATGGAAGCAGATTGTTAGGACCTCCACCCTCTTAACAGCAACCATCTTCTAAAAAATACTTACCATTTGAATTTGCTCCTATCCAAAAATCAAAAGATGGAAATGTTGGAAGTAATGAAATTTAAGTAGGGAGAAATGTTCCTTTTTCGTTTGCACCTATACTTAATAATAATTGAAAGCTTTTACTTGAAAAATTTTGGTAGCTCACTAAAATGTATTATCAAAAAAAAATATATTAAAAATTTATTTATTTTTTCAATTATTATTGAATGAAAGATAGAAATTTCTTAATTAAAAAGTAAAACCAAAATAGTTTTAAAAGTTAAAGAAAAAAGCTTAATTTATATTATAAATTTACACAATTATAATAAATAATTAAAAATAAATTAAATTAATAAATCAGTTTATTTCATATTTGGATCAAATTAATGTATTTCTTTCAGTTTTGAAATTAATTTTCCTCTTAAAATAAATATTAATTTTTAAAAGTAACCAGATAATGAATTTATTTTTTAAGAACTTAATTGTTAAAAATAATTTTCTATATTTTAATTATAACAAATTTAAATCTAAATTTTAAAATATTTATTGTTTAAACTGAAAGTTTAGATTATTTTTTATTATTAAATAGTCGTAGAGTTTTTTTAAGCAGAAAAAAAATATTTATTTTGATTTATTTTATGTTGGAAAATATTTATTTCATACATTTGATTTTATTTAATATAATTCAACACTTTAATTTAATTTTTAGAATTATAAACAAAATTATTTAATTTAACAGCTACATTAATTTAAAAATATTTGATTTTGAAAATAGTTAAATTTTGTGAAACTGGTCTTTTCTTTTTTTCTTTATTTATGGTGATTTTTTTCAATTTAAAATTTTATTAATTCACTGAAAAATGGTATATTGTTGTGTTTAACTTAAATATTTGTCAACCTATTTTAGTAATCTAAATTTAAATGATTAATTAAATTAAGTTTTAAAAACAATTAGTTAAACTTTAATCCTGAGATATTTTATTATTTTTTGAGAAATAGCAAAATTTTTATGAATTTTGTTTTTATCACTGTAATAAATATTTTTATCTTATCTATATCCTATAATCTAAATCATTATCATCATCTTCTTCATCATCAATACTCGATAATAATTACATCAATTTTTAATTATTAGAATTTTTTAGATCTTGTAATAAGTTTATAATTTAGTTTTCTAAAGTTTTTCTGATTAATTTTTACTATTCGCTTTACTAAAAGTTCTTCTTTATTTATCCATTTAAGATAAATTACTTAATTTCTTCGTTTTTAATTTAATCTTATATAGGCTTTTCAATATTTTTATCAGCAAAATTAAAAGTCTATCTTTCTTTATTCTTTGGACTATCATCAAAAAGTTATATCAAGTAATCTTCTATAATTTTAAATATTTAATGTTTTTAAAATAATTAAATTAAATAATTACTCAATAAAATATTTATTACCTTATTACTCTCCGACGTTCTAAAATTTTTTAAGCATAGAAGGATTTAATTTATTTTTTAAAGCCACTTTGGATAAGCCTACATTAACAGTTTAAAAGGGATTAGAATTCATAATATTATTCTCTAAATTATTGTTATTATTATTATTATTATTATTAATATTAATATCTTATGCTTTTTAGCTTACATTACTTTTTTTAAATAAAAACGATCTATCTTAGTTAAAAAACTATTAGCTTGTAAGCTTTTAATTCATTGAACCTTCGCTCATTTATTTACTTACTTACCTTAAGTCATTCCTTATTTGGCACTTTTTTTCAAAATCTGATCCACTGATGTTATCGTTCAATTTATCACTATCTAATAATTTTTAACTTTTTCTACTTTGAATAACATTTGAATATTCATTATTGAGACTTTCTTCAAAATTTTAAAGTAATGTCTAAATCTGATTACTTTTCCCTATTTATTATTTATCCTATTAGATAATCTAAGTATTTATTTGATTCTATTTATTGCAATTCAACTAGTCTTGATAAAGTTTATCATTATACACTTGACTCATAATATCTTATTGCTTGTATATCTCTTCTATTTTACTATCAAATGCTTGATCTGAATTAAGGTCAGTTTATTTTTAAGTTAGATATTCACTTTATTACTATTTTAATACCTCTAATTCCTATTCATCTAAATTATTTTACTTCTCATTATTAAGGATAGCTTAATCCATTTTTCAAAATTAAATTTGTTTGTAAGAATCAAAAACTATAATTTAAATTATTTTTTTATTAAATCTAGCTTGTAAAATATTAACGAATATTATAGCCAGAAAAGAAAACCCGCGAGAAAGGAAATATTTTGTACATTAAAACATATATTAATACTTTATTTATATATTTATTTACTAATTTGCTAAATTTTATACTGATAAATTATTAAAATAAAGTTGTAGAATGGAAAAAATATATAAATTACTTCTTATATTTTTTATATAATTAATTAGTAGGTTTTAAGGATAAAATGTAATTTTTTATATTTTCGTATTTTTTAATTAGTATGATTTATCTTTAATGAACTTAATTAAGATAGCTATTATATTTGTTTTTTACTAAGCATTTTAAATTTTTTAATTGAAATTAATATTATTAGAATATGATGAGAGAGAAAGAGATAGATAGATAGATGATGGTTAAATATTTTTTTAAATTATTTTTTAGCATGCATTCATGTCTTCTTTAAATTTAAAGCTGAATAATAATCTTTTTGCAAATTTGTATATTGAGACTATCAATAACAAAAGATGAAAAATCCAGTTTAACTTTTCAATTACTATTTTTGTAGGGATATTACACTAGATGTTGGTGACCATGGCTGTTTTAATTACTATTATGTGTATTATAATTATGATTGTGAGAGTGATTTAAGTTATTATTGTGAACAGAAGCATCTTAATGAGTATTGTTATTATTTTATCCTCTATTATTTGGTGTGCTATTTCCAGTACAAAGGTTTTTATAAACTTCAGATAATATTTTTTTAGAGCTCCCATTTTCCTCTCTTTCCATTTCATCGAAAGCACAGTGCAACTATTAAAGGGCTAAAGTTAAATATTCATGATTTTGGGAATTTTTTGAATAGCTTATATATTACTCAAACACTTTATCTAGTGCTCCTTTAAAGTATATATTATTTTTACTCATTCCTATTAAAATTTAATAAATATTTTTAATAATTAAAATAATTATCACAAATTGTAAATAATTAATTGAAAGAATTCCTTGAAAAAGAAAATTTATTTAGGTTTAACAGCTTCTTTTATTTATTTATTTACTAGTTATTTAGGTTTATTTTTGATAGATTTTAAACACCAATTTGTACTTTTTAATGTTAAGAATAAAAAAAATATATGTAAATCATGAATTACCTTCTAAAATTTTTCTTTTTTCTTATTCGTTTGTGCATTTATTCATTTTTTATATGTAATGGTTGCTCGGATGATCTGTGTTACAACTTTACTCTTGAGATGAATCACTGTCTGTTTACAAATAATTCATTATATTATCAGAATCTGAGTGCTATTGAGAGATATTCAAATTTGATCCTTTATTGAAAAAGGTTGATTATGTTGGCTAACTGTTCTACTTAATACTTTAGACTTATTTTTTTTTCTCTTTGTCTTGCTTATGCTTATCACCTCTGTATATGTCAATAACAATTTAATCCATATTTTTACATTTATCATCTATAGGATTATTGCCACTATTTAAGTAGTTAGAGAACTCTTTTAAATCTTTTTATTCTTCTAGACGCTACTCCATAGTTATTTGTTTCATTGTACTTTATATTAATAATTCTGAGTCAGCAGTTTTACCTCCTTGAGGCTTGTTGTTTGGAATAAGAATAGCTGATCCTGTTACCATTGAGTTTGCTCTTATCTATTAGTTGGGAGCACCAGGCTTAAATAAAAAATTTCCTCTTTTTCTTTTATTAGAATTAATTTTTATATTATTAATTGAAATTTTAAATGGTTAAATTACAAATCTATATCAAAAAGATCAATTAAATATGAAGGTTTTTTCGCTAGCTTAATAAAACTGTGACTTAATAATTATTTTGCAGATTGTCTTTATTCTGGATTGTATTTTAAACAGCAGTTTACAAAATTAATAAGCATCCTAAGTATAAAAATTTTTAAAAACTAGTTACATTTTTTGTACTTTATCTATTTTACGTTGAAGAAGTCTCTTTTGAAAGAGAAGGTGGTTCTTCGGAGACTATTTTGCTCATAGCTATTTCAGGTTTTTTATCATAATATGGAGGGTGACCTGTAGCCATTTCAATAGCTGTTATACCTTTGAGAAATAAAATAATATATTACTACACTTACAAAAATTCTGCTAAATAGCTTACCAACAGACCAGATATCTGCTTTGAAGTCATATTCTGATTTTTAAATGACCTCAGGAGCCATATAGTAAGGTGTTCCAACAAATGTTTAAAGTTTTTAACTGTTGTTTGATATTTTAGAAGAGACTCCAAAATCACAAAGTTTTACCTTACCATCTTTTTGAATTAATATATTAGCCGATTTGATGTCCCTATGGACCATTTAATTACTATGCAAGTAACTTAATGCTTGCAGTATTTCTTTTAAAATAATAGTTATATATGGTTCTTAAAATTATCCTTTCTTTTTTATCTTTTAAAATTAAAAATACAAGCTGAATTCAATATATTTATATTCTATAATATTTTACAAGCTGAGCTAAAGACCCTCCTCCACAATACTCCATTATTATGTATATTTTATTGTCTAAATTATTAATTTTTAAGATTTTAAAATTTACATTTGTTAAATAAACATTTTTGCTAAATTATAAAAATGTTTATATTAAAAATACAGCTTTTGAAAATAAATTTATACCCACAAAAAAATGCTCATAAACTTAAGTAATGTTTGGGTGGTTGCACTCTTTAACTAAATCTATTTCCTTTTTAACAAAATCCTCTACCCTTTCGTTTTCCTATTTAATATTATTAACTTTTAAATCACATAGATTGATAGATATTTGATCTAATTTAACAGTTTATAAAATGATTAAATTTTTCAATCATAAACTAAATTACCTGCACTTCAATTACTTTGATAGCCACAATCATATTATTTTCTTTATTAAGCCTTGAATATTTTTTTAAAAAAAAATGATCTATCATAGATCTAATATTCTAAAAAAATATTTGCAATTTTATATTACGCTCTATAAATTTCTGCATAAGATCCTTTTCCTATAACTTCGTAAAAGACATATTTATCCTATTTAAATTTTTTTGAAATATTTATGTTGATCTGTAGCTATTTGAATAGGAAAATGATGATTTGATTTACCATATCTATCTATTAATTATTTAAGGCTTGTTTTTATGTTGTCAATTTATAGAAACACTTTAGTCAAATAGTATAAGATTTTCTTTTAATAAAAAGCTTGTTTATTTAATTTAAAGGATTATTTGTTTGTCTTTCAATATTATTTAATATTTATTTAATTTTTCAGTAAAGAGGTTTTTTAAATCAAAGAAATTTATTATTTCTTATCAATTTTTTCAATTTAATTTTGTTAATCTTATTCCTACCTATCAAAAATCTTAAATATTTATTAAAAATAATTAAATACTAAGTTTAATTATATTATTACATATTCTCAAGCAAAATACACAAATTCATGCAAGTATCTTTATGATTATAAACTATTTAAATAGTGTCAACAAAGTTAGTTTTTTTTAATACTTTAAAAATTATTTATGAAAATTTATTTTAAATTATCTTATTCAAAATTTATTGCTTCAAACAATAAAATCTTAAAATAATATTTTTTTTAGATATTTAAAAAAATAAAAATGCTCACATTAAAAATTCTCTATAAATAAATTTTTTTTAAAAATTAAACTAATAAGATTTTAATTTAAATAGAGTTTCATTGAAACAAATTTATATTTCATTTAAAATATCAAACAGACAAAAAATATTTTTTGTTTAAAAATAAAAATATTAATTTCAAATTAACATTTATAACCACATAATTGATTAAGTAGTTAAGCAAAATTAGATTTGTTTAAATATAATTTGTGTTAGAATAATGTATTTCAATGAAATGCTTATTTTAAGATCTAAGGATAGCCGAAAAAAGATATTTCGCGCCTGTAAAAAAGGTGGCATATTTCATTTTATTATCAAGCATAAAAAATGTAAAGATCTTTTTATAAGGATAGAAAAGTTAATTTGTTAATAAATTGATAGAATGAATGAATGATAGTTTGTTATATTTTAGAAATTGGTTTAACTTTGAAATCAATTAAAATTTAATTAAAGAGAAAAAGAATAAATAACTTTAGGATAATCAATCAATACCACATAAATAACAAATATTAGTTAAAGTAAATGAGCTAGACAGATTCAGAGTACTTAAATAATCAAATGATTAATAATCAAAATAGCTCATACTTTAACTAAAAGAAGTACATTAATGAAAGTAATTTGGGCAATAATCCAAATTACCACTCTTAACTTTAGAAAAATATTAAGAAAGACAAGCATAAAAATTAAAATTATCAAGATATGCAGTCTAGGAGATATCAAAAGCACAAATTTCATGAAAAGCTAACAAAGAGTGTTTAGGATTAGAACAAACCCTATAACATTAAAATGAATAATTCCATTGATTATTTTTAAAATGACTAATTCAACATTTAAAATGATAATTAGGATACTAAAAAAACTATAGCATACTAAAAATTAAATAATTATAAGTAATTTCCAGATGAGTAAGAGTGTTTTATTATAGAAGATTATGAGGAATAGGGACAATAAAATGTTGATAGATAAAAAGGATAGTCTTTTTTATAGAATTAAAGTTCTAATGAGGTAAACTTCTCAAGGATATCTAATAAAATTTAGACTGTCAATGAAAATAAACATTTAGCTAAATTATGGTAAAAATAGTAAGATGAGCAAAGTAACTAAGAAGATTTATATTAAAATAAATTTATAGGTATTAATGAAAGTAAATTCAAAACTAGATCTGGAAAATTTATGAATAAAGTCTTTTTCAAAGATGATCGTAAATTATCTAAAGATGTACTTATTTTAGAAGAATATTGTCCCAATCAAAATAATAATACCAAAAGTATACTTGATGATATTTCTTCTAAAATTTAATTAGATAATCCTTAACTATATGAAGATCAATAGCAATCAACAGATATTTAAGAAGAAAATTAAAAGGACTTTAATCAACCAAATTAATAATCTGTTAGAGATATAGAAACAACAAAAAGCTATAATGGTAAATTCAAAATGAATCAAAGAGATGAAAAATATAAAAATAACTACTAGAAACATGAAAAAAAACATAAAGCATAATAATATAATAATATGGTAAAAGAAACAAATATTAAGGATAATTATTAATAGAGTTAGATTACTCGAGAAAATAAAAGCACAAAAGATAATTATTAGACTAATTAAATTAAAAGTACCAACTAATCAGACTCTTTAAATGAACAGTTAAACTTACCTTTTAATTAAAATAGTTTGGAAAAAATTAAAGAAGAATAATAAAATTAAATTCAAGAAAACTCTTCATTTATATAGAATTAAATTAATTTTATTTAAAACAACATTTTTACTCCAGAAAAAGATAAACAAATTAAAGATGAATTTGAAGATAAGCGTACTGTAATTTAAATAGATGATAACAGCAATTAGGTTCTTTCTTTTATCCCACTCCCAGCATAAAATGAAATAATTCATATTACAATTAATGACGATGAGGAAGAGGATGAAAATTAAAACACTACAAATGCTAAAATTTAAAATTCCTTCAATTAATAATAATGCATAAATAATAATCATTAAAATTAAACAAATTAAGACAATGATGAAATAAATTATAATAACATGTAAATTTTTTAAAGTTAAAATTAAAAAGTAAATAACAGTATCCTAGAAGATAATCTATAATAAATAAATCATGAATAACTAATTAGTTAATAATTAACAAATATTAATTAAAATATTTAAGAACATTATATTAATCAGTATAACCAAATTTCTTTAACTTAAAGTAATAGTTTTAACATTACTGAATATATCGCTTATTAGAAAAATATAAATACTAATGAAAATAATTTCTATACGCCAATAGGTGATCAATAAAATAGCATAGATTCATAAATCAAGCAAAATAATTTGTTAATTTAACAATAATTAGCTTAATTACAATTACAACAAACAATCCTTGCACAACAACAGTAATAATAATTAATGTTACAATAATAAATACAGTAATAATAATTATTATAGCAATAATATTTACCCTAAACATAATAATTACACCATGAACCATAATAATAACATTAGTCTAGCTAATAAAAGGTTTAATAATAAAAAAAAATAAATTGTAAAGAATCTAATAAGAAAATCAACACATTCTTTAAATAAAAACAGCACAATCTAAAAAATATAGACTCTTTAACAGAAGAAGAGCTAATTTAGGAATATGAATCCATTTTTAATAATTGATATGAGTTATAAAAATGACACATTCTAAAAAGTATATACTCATTAACAGAAGAAGAGCTAATTTATGATATGGAACAATTTTTAATATTTGATATACGTTAATTAATATGGACGAGTAATAAATAGTTGTTAATATTATTAAAAATTAATAAATATGAAACTATTTAATAATTGAACTAGTTTATTTTAATATATTTTTAAAAACTTCCAATTTTAAAAATAATAAATAAATGATTAATAATTATTTATTTCCAATATTTATAATTAATTAAATTGTTAAGATTTTAAATAGATTTTTTCATTTACTAAACAAATTTATAAATTTAATATAGGGGCTAGTTTATGAATATGAAATAATTATAATAATTAAGTGAAGTTAATATAAACATTTTTCTTAGCAATTTGTTTAATATAAAATATAAATCGAGTAATAATTATATATTTATATTATTTATAATCAATGAAAATGATAATTAGAATTTGAAATAAATTTTTTTAGTTTATTTAATTAATTTTATTTTTTGTTTGTTTTTGTTAAAAATTAATCAAAGTTATTATCAAAGCAAATAATTATTTATTTCAATATAAAATTTTTTTAAACATTTTTCAAAATATAAATAAACAAATTCTAAAAAATATAAACTATTTATCATAAGAAGAATTAATTTAGGAATATGAAAGAGTTTTTAATAATTAAATGAATTATTACAAATATTTTGATTGATAATTCACATTATAAAAAATATGAAGTCAGTGATAATTAATTATTTATATTATTTATAATTTATAAGAGGGTTTGAATAATATTTTAGTTTTTTCATTTATTTAATTATTTTATTTTATTTTTTTAGTTATTTTTATTAAAAATTAATTAATTCTAGGCTTTTATGAGAGAGAGAGATATAATAAATTAACTCAAGATATTTATTTCAATTAAATTTTAATTTTTATCTACTTGCTGACGAACCTCAATTATCAAATTTTATAATATCATCTTTAAAATATTTTGTATTTGGATTTTCTTAATAAAATATAGCATAATTTATATTGATTTTGTTCAATAAGCCAACTAACTCCTGTTAAAAAAAAAATCAATAAATAAAATTTTAAATGAAAATTTATTACTTTTAATTATGTGAATGGAATTTCTCCTTTTAACTTAAGATTATAAAGCTTATTTGAGTTATCTATTTAGAATATCTATTCAAGACTGTTATTTTAAGATTTTAAAATATGCTAATTTTCTTCCATTTCATCTAACAAGTATGAGTATTATTAAATATCACTTGATATGATCTAACCGTTAAAATATTCTTTCAAGTTGCATTTTTGGGAGTGTTCAAATGCAAAATTGCTGATTATTTCCATCTTTTAAAAACTGCTGTTACTATCTTGATCTTGTTCTAAATTTTTGTTAATTACACAATTCCACAAGCTTTAAACCTAATAAGAAATTGAATAAATTATTTTAAAAATCTAAACTAATTATATTATACATATTTCTTTTTAATCAAAAGCACTTTGCATTTATCATCAATCAAAGTTGAAAAGAGTAAATTAGATTAAGTATCTTCATTATTTTCATCTTACATTAACTTACTTTATTTTTAATTTTAATTTAAGAAGGTTTTCTTATAATTTTCCTCCATTTTAGCTACTTTATCATCTTAATCAAGATTTTAATCTTCTGCAGGATCATCATTATAATACTCTAAATTTTCTTATTAAAGCTTTTTCTTTTTTTCTTACTATAAAAATACTTCTAATTACTTCCTTTACAGTTCTGATATATCTGTAAATTCAATTCCTAATTATTTCAAATAATTAACAAGTTTTTACAAAAATAAACATTTAATCTAAAAATTACCTGCATTTTCTAGGAATTCATTTAATTTGGCCATAGTTTTAGCCCATAAAACTGCTACTATACGATCTTTATCAGTTTTTTGGTGATTAATTCCTGCATCATCGTTTTATACATGTATAAAAAGTATAATAAACTAAGCATTTATGTAATAATAGTAGTTTTGCCTATTTTATAAGAAATTTTGGTAACAATCTCTCATAGTTAAATAAATTTCTTAGTTTTTCATTATTGACTTTTCTTTGTTCTATTATTTGGTAAATCCCTAGAGCACGACATTTTCATATTTATATGTAGAAAGTATATTTCTTATTTATTATTTTACAAGCTGTAAGCTTTCTTTAGAGAATTTCGATGTATCGTATCCACTTAATTGCTATGTTGAAGAAAACAGGTCTTTGAACCAATCAAAATTTATAGCTGATATTAAGGAAATTTCATGTATTAATGAATAATTACCCTTTTGGTCTATAATCTATTACTTTTGATCTCTTTTTTGTGTTTGTTAACTTGATTGTTTTTTTTATTGATCAAATATATTTGTATTATTTTAATAAAATTCTTAGTAGACATTGTTGAACTAAGAGTTAAACATTTTCATGCTGTTTGAATTTTCCCCTGAAATTTATCCTCCGCTCTGTCTTAATATATCAATCGAAGAATTTTCTCCCTTGCCTAAGATTTCTTTCACTGTTTTACCACTGCTTTCATTGAAAATGGTTTTTTCTTTAATCAACTCATCTTCTTTTTTATTAGTATTTAAATAAATAAATATACAAGAAAAAATAAATTAGTACATTCATCATCCTTATTTGTTTATTAACTTGATATTATGTTTGTATTTGATATTAGAGAAAATCCTAGGCTCTTTCTTTACTTCTACTATTTCTATTAATACATTAAAAAATGTAAAACTATAAAAAAGAAATATGCATTATTGCTTACTTTGATTTCCATAGCAGTCAAACGTTTCTTAGGATTTAAATTGCTTAAACTATTTGAAGCAAATTCAGCCATGATAATTAATTTTTATTAAAATCTTTAGTGCTTTCGCTTTATTTGTAAGATGATATTTTTCTCAAAGATCTTGGTTATTTTATAAATCTATGATAGAAATAAAATTTTTGATTAAAATTGATACAAATGATTTTCAATAGATTTTTAGCGAATATTAATCTGTTTGCAAAACTTTTCAAAAAATTGCGGGAAAAATGTTAAATCTGGCAATGAGCTCAACTCTTAATTACAATTTAGCATTTCATTTTATAAAAATTTAAAATAAATTCAAAATTATTAAATTTAAAAGTTTTAGAAAACAATTTTAATTTTATGATTTTTAAGTTTGATTTTAATTTTATCTTTGTAATAAATAAATGATAAAATAGACATAAATGTTATATCAGGATTGTTAAATAAGAAATATATAATTAATAACTTTATTTTATTTTGTAAACATTAGCAAATAAATAGAATTTTTAAAGAATCAGAATAGTTAGCGATTTAATCATATTCTTTGGCTTGGAAAATACAATATTTGCAAAGCGAATTATTTTAAAATGGACTTATAGCCAAGCGAAATGAGTCAATAATCTCATAACGAAGCCTAGCTTGATGTAGAAGATCGTATTTAAAGCTTAAAAAATACTTTAGCATAAAAAAACTTTTTTAAATTCAATTTTATGAACAATGAAAATGAGGATTTAAATTAATAAGCCATACCATAACTAAATAAATCAAATACAGAATCATTTTAATCAAGCTAAAACACTTAAGTAAAATACTTTTAGAATGTTTCTAGAGATTTTATGAAATTCACTTTTCAAAGTAGGTTTAGCGTGTTTTTGCAGATACTAATATTTTGTTGGATAGGAAGCTAATAGATATAACTAATATTTATAATGTAAACACTTCAGATTTATAAGGCTTTATGTTTGAATTAAATTATTTTAAGATTATCAACACAGGTTTCGTTTTTGAAGTAATTGTTTTAAGGAAAGATGATAAATAGAGAGTCATAATTGTTAGTTTGAACAAATTTCATTCTATTTGCGATTAATGTAATTTCTAACAAATGAGTGAATAAGATTTTTAGAATTGTAGAGAAAAGAAAGAATAATTAACAGAACTTCAGTATATTTATCTTTACAAAATTGAAGCTGTTATAAAGGAGAGTGATCTGGTAAATTTTGTGACTCTTATGAGTCAATAAAATATTTTAAAAAATATGTATTATGTTAATTAATGACTTTCCTTTAAAATAAATTAGATTGATTATTTTAGTATTTTTAGCAGTGATTTTAACTTTGATAAAATCAATGAAGGAGACGAATTATATGCAGTCATTACGAAAAATTTATTTTTGAATTTTCCTTAATAAGAATAGATGAACACTCTGCACTCAGATTAAAGGTATTAGCTTTTAGAACTAAGCTGTAAAAACGAAGTACTTTAAAATTCTAAATTTCTTTCCATCTAAAATATTTTGGATCCTCGAACATACGATCCAAGTGATGATTTATTTGTCAGGCTAGGAAGCAAACCTGATAATAATATAAAAGCAACAAAAGACGATATGCTATATCTAGAAAAATATAGCGTTTTTCCATATGACTTATAAATCCGTAGATCTACAACCTTGAAGAATATAGTAAAATTGATATTTTTTTTGAAGAAAGCTTATGAGATAGTAAAACAAAACAGTCAAATAGATAAAACATGATTAAATTCATGCAATTGAAGGAGAACGATTCTTTGAACAATCATTACACCAATAAAAATCTCATTTAAGAGATTTAAATTGATTATAAAAGGAAATTAAATTCTTGATATATCATCCTTCTTAGAATGAGAAACGAGTAGTTAATATTTTTATCAACATAAACAGGATTAGGGAACTCCAAAACATAAGGTGGGCAAAGTAGTCTCTAGATGAAGCAACAAGATTAATCAAAGAGAATAAGCATCCATAGGCTTTATAATATCTTAACACAGCACAAGATTTTGATCCTTACATGCCATAAATTTATGTAACTAGAGGATGTGCTTTAGCAAATTTGGTAATATAATCAAATTTTGTAGCATAAATATAAAATACAAATAATTATAGGGAAAATTTAAGGAAGGCATTATAGAGCTTAAAAAAGGTTTATAGTTGGACCCAGATGACGAAATTACTAAAAAATATTTAGAAAGAGTTTTGAAAAAGTATGAGGAAGAGTAGAGATTACTGTACACAAAATAAGCAAAGCAACTATAGTTTGACAAATAAAAGCTAGAAATGAAAAATAATGCTGCTTTGAATTTTAATGGTTAAGACAATAACTATAAATTTGTTGGTGAAATAGAGTTAGAAAATAAGCAGCAAAGTTCGTTCTTTTAAAATCAAAATGAACTAACTTTCTTATCATCAAATAACTCTTAAGATTTCACAAATAAACTAACAAGCTCACAAATGGTTTAATTGATGGCTTTTAATTCTAAAAAATTACAAGAATAAAATCATAAAAAAGAAGGAAAGAGCAACTAGGATCAAAGAAGTTCTTCCTCATCATCTTCAGATCGCAAAAAGAAAAAGAAGAAAGATAAAAAAATTAAAAAAGAAAAGAAAGAAAAAAAGGAGAAAAAAAAGAAAAGTAAATCTTGATCTATAAACTGACTACATTCAGATAAATGAACATTTTAGGTTCTCAAATAATTAAGACAAACAATTAAATTATTAATTAATTGTAAAAATAATACATATAAACTTACAAGTGCAAATGCATGGTTTTTTAGTTTAAAATTCTTTTAGATAAACAATTATATTAAATTTAAAAATAATGCATACAAATACAATTAATTATAAATACAAATGATGCTACTTTAATTTAAAATTTTTTAGATAAAAAGTTATATTAGTTGTAAAAATAAAGTAGACATATAAATAAAAATGCATGGTTTTTAATTTAAACATTTTTTTAGATTAGCAATTAAATTTATTTTATAATTATAAAAATACTTCATTTATACAATATAAATGCAGACTATTTAATTAAAAATTTTGTTAAATGATACTAAAATTTATAATAGTTTAATACAAACTTTTTTATGCTTTACAAAAATAAAATGAATTCATAAGATGAATATAATATTTATTAGATAGTATCATAGCTGAGGTCTATTTTAGAAAAAGTAGTTATAGAGCTTTTTCATCATCTATTCAATAATTGGAATATATACTTTTTCAAAATTAATTTTTATTATATCAGCATTACTCAAAAGCTTAAATACTAAGAAAACAGTCTAAATAAATTTCACTTTATTTTTCATAATTTCACCTTTTTTGAATAAGAAATTTTTCAAAGACCAAAGGTAGTATACAAGTTTTGCACTTTAAATGAATTAGAATTTATCTAACCTCTGTTTTAAATTTTGCAAATATCCTTATTAAAATATTCTATTAACTTGGGCTAAGGCAATTAATCTAGCTACTACTTTTATTAAAGACTCATGGTTACCCTTTTTTGCTTTTTTAAATGCCTTAGGGTAGGCTGGTATCAAATCCTAACTTTCTATTTTTACTTCTTCTTTCTATTCTTAATATGATTAATTTACTTTTTCCACTTTTACTTTTCTTTATTCTTCTTGAAGTATTGCTAAATCTGTTTCTGTGGGGTATATAATTTTAAAAAGATTATTTTCTTTTACTGTTAGGTATTTAAAGTCATCAGGGCTAAATGCTCCAACAAAAGCAAAATTGAGATTATAAATATTCTTTTTTAAAGCTTCCATAAATTTTTATGAGCTCTAGGCCAGGGTAAAAATAATAAGGTCTGTACAAATCTTTCTTTTCATTGTCTTTCTAATAATATATAAAAAAGAATAAATACATGTTTTTAATTCTTTTCTATTTTTAAAAATCCATTTATTTTTATACTAATTAGTGTTTATTAATTACTATTTTCCTTTCTTATAAATTATGATTGTGTCTTTTTTAACAAAAAATGAAAAATAAAAGGATTTATTTACGCTTTGTCCAAATTGTAAAGCAAGTAGCTAGAACTTGATGACATGTTAAATAAATTTTAAATTGTTTTTAAGCCAAATATTCTGATTAAGCCTTTATAGTCGTAAGATTGATTCTCGAATGATTTGAGACGATCTATAAAATAATTTCTCTCTTACGTATCTAGGTTTGGTCTTATTATAAATGGTTCCATTCTGCGCATCAAAAAAATATTTGAAGGAATTATACGAACTTTTGGAGGGGAAATATGCAACACATTTTATTGGTCTAAAAACACAGAAACATGGTCATATTCTGAATCCATCATTTTTCTAACTATTCCATAAACATTGCTTGACGTTTTTGTTAATACTATATCACCAGGCTGTATTTATTTTTTTAGTTCCTCGCTTTATATGAATTCTTTGATTGTATATTGCTTGAAATTTTCTTCATTAAATGCCAAAGAATCAGGCGAAATAAGCTTTACCAAATTTTACATTGACCTATCTACTAATTCATTAATCTTAATCATTTTTGCTACTTTTCTTTTTTATCTTAATTTTTTTTTTCTACTTACCTACTTGCTTGAAAAATATATATTACGTATTATTGGATAACAAAATCTAAAAGCTATAAAAAGTATAATAGGACAATATAATTATAAATAATATAGTTTTCAACAATAAAAGTAAATTATCATAAATAATTTAGAAGACCATATTCAATTTTTAATTGAGTATTTCAACTTTTTAATAAATAAATAAATATATTTATAATTTAATTATAAGCTTTTTATATTTAATCTAATTCATTTGCAATCTCAATATAATAGGAGCTCTATTCAATTAATAGTTTTTACTTATTATAATTCTTTATACTCTTTTACAAACCTGCGAAAATCAGACAAGGATACTTTTTCATCTCCATCAATATCCATTTCTTTATAGACTTCTTTGACATATGAAGGCTAAATGAATTTTAAATTATGTTTCATAATTAACTATTTAAAATCATCAAAAGTTATATATCCTTTATCATCTTCATCAATAATTTAAAAATCAATAGTTGATTTTTTATCTATTAATATAATAGTAAATAAACAATTATAAAGCATTATTTATGCTCAAATAAATACCGCTTGTAATCTGTGAATCTAATAAATTGATCAAATATGTAAAATACTTAAATGTAATCCCTTTTGAAGCAACGCTTTTATCATACAAAGAATCATAATCATTTCTACTTTACTCAAATTTGAATCTTCCTTTCCAAATATTTTTTATTTCGTCGTAAGGAAATTTATAACCAAATTTATAGATCAAACTAACTTTTAATTCATGTTTTGTGAGATAAAATTTATTTTATTTATCAAAATGTTTGAATATCTCTTCGTCATTCATTTGCTTATTAAGCAATAAGATACAAAAAATCAAATATTGATTAAAACAAAAACTTTTAAATTTAAATATATTAATCAGTCAAAAGAAAATTGATAATGAATATAATATTAAAAACTCCAAAATGCATAGAATTTGATTTCAATAAAATAATATATTTTACATCAATAAAGGTAATACCTTTATTTAATAATTTAAATTGCGTCTTATTCTTATTTTTCATGAAAAACTGAGGTTTAAAACTATATGTTTAAGGATTTAGTTTTTGATTACATTTTTTAAGAAGCTAAGATTTTTAGTTACAAACATACACGATATTGTTGAATCCAGCATAATTTATTAGAAACCTATTTAAAGAAACAGTTTACATCTTATCAATCTTTGGGGAAAATTTATTTTTGTTTTTGTTTTTGGAACTAGAAAAAAAATCTGAAAAAAAGCATAATCTTATAGATTTGGTTTTAATATAGAATTTTATAAAATTAATTTTTATGGCTTCAATTATAAACTTGTAAACAAAAATATGATTAATTTTTATTTATTTATTTATTTATTTATTTTATTTTAGAAGACAAGGAGTGTTACATTTTAAACACCTATTTTTATTATTGTTTGTAATTTGTTTAATTTAATAAGTAAATATTTTGTTTTGAAGATTATTTACCAAAATTTACAATGAGAAGAAGAAAATGCTAACATTATTATAAAAAATAAATATTTAGAATATATTTACAATAAATAAATTAAATTTAAAATAGTTGGACTTTGTTTAATATGATTGCTCATTAAGCTTAATTTGATGATTATGTATATATGCTGTTAGAAAATAACAGGAAGTATTATTTTTACGTTAGTTGAGAAAAGATATAAATAAATTTGCAAATAGATTAATTTATAAAAAGAAATGGAATGTTTTTTTTGAAAGATATCTTAATGAAAGATTCTTTGATTATTTTATAAAATAAAATAATTTATTTACATTTAAAGTGTAAAGAAGTACTTTATATTTTAAAATAGATTTGAATAAATATGTAATTTTACAAAAATCTTAAATATTTTTACGATCAACATGGATAAATCAACCCTGAAAAAAACTTCATCAACAAAAATTGTTGTACTTTATTTAAATTTTGTGTTTTTAAATTTTATTTGTAGTTAATAAATTTTAAAGTGTTACATTCTAAATTTTCGAGTAATTTTAATTTATTAGAATTTATAAGTATAGAAAGACAAAATTGTCAGCTACAAATTCCATCTTGTTTGAATAAATATTATAATAATTAAATATCATAAAATCAAACAATTTTATAATCAAAATGAAAAACTTGTTTGCTTTCTTAGTTTGCTTTTGTATACTTTTATCTCTATCTAATGCTAGTGTAACATATTAGTAATGGATTGAATGTTCTCAAAGTTAGTTTAATCTATTCTGCAATAGCTCAGTACCTTCAATTGATCCTGAAGATTGCTAAGATTCCTTAGATATTATCAACGAAAATGTATCCGAATTAAGTGAGTGTATAAACTTCTTAAATTATTTTGGAAGTAACAGTTTCTAATAAGATGTAAACTTTGGAGGCTATTTTATCTAATGTTTCAATTCGACAAATATGAGAAGTTATGTAAATGGAACTTCTTAAACCTACTTTTCTGAAGTTTACTTATATCAATATAACGATTGCCTATTAGATGATTGAATTTTTTAATAATAAAAACAACCACAAAATAAATCAATTATAATAACTAAAAGTATATTATTTCATTTAAAATATTTTAATTACAATAACAGAATTAAATTGTTAATTTTAAAGGCTAAATTGTTAGCCAAATTATAATATTACACTATTTTTAATGAACTTTTTAAAAGTATTTCTATGTATTTTATATATTTGCTATAAGCTAATTTTTTAACATAATACCAATTTTATTGATATGATTTATATCTATATTAACCTTAAAGCTTTAATAATACTTTTATTTATTAAATTTACTTTAAAAATTGATGTTTTTAGATATTACCTTAAAAGATACTGTTTACTATACTATTATTTAAAAAAATAAATATATTTTAATATAGTTGAAATAATTTTTTAAAAATAAAATGCTTATACATATTTTTATTTTAACTATGCATGTATATTTATTTATTAGAAACTTCTTATTTAAGTATGGTTATTAAAATGATAATCGATGAAAAGTATACTCAATTAACTTTTCGATTAATCAATTTTAGATATAATTATCCCATTTTTAATCTAAATAAAAAAAATTTTTTTAAAGTATTTCTAAAATTGAAGGAATTTATTTAGAGTTTAGGATAATATAAAAATGATATTTATTCTAGAAAATAAAATTAACAAATATTTCATACTTTATAATTAAATTTAAAAAATCTTAAATAATTTTAATCAATATTTTAATTATAATTAAGATGCTAAAAAAATAATTCTTTTTAAAAAAATTTATTTAAGTAAATAATAAATTAATATCTAAATGAAACTTGAATAAAAATATCAAATAGATTCTTTTTATATTAATAAAACCACACTATATATCAAAAATCTGATTGATATACATTAATATTGATATTTTTTTATTAAATAAAAATATTTTGATTCTTAAAATATAATAGTAGGCATAAGTCATATCACCTGATTACTTATTTTAGATTACTTAATTTCATGTTTTAAATATTCATTTAAAAATTATTTGATTTTAAAATTATATCAATTTAGATTCATCATAAAATAAATTTCTTTAATTTTAAGTTTAAGTATCTATTTCCATTTGATTTATTTAAGTATTAAGGGTGCTTGTGAAAGTTTTACTTATAAATCATCGAAAAACTAAATTAAATGGTAGAGACATTAAGAAGTAGAAATAATAAAATTTTTAGTAAAATTATATAAATTAATTATTTTTTTTTTGCGCGTTTATAAAAAAGTAAAATAATCTGATTTTTATAATATTATTTTATTTATTTGATCTTTTAATAATAATAATAAAGAGCATTGCATTGTACAAGGGATGTTTCTCAGTAAATTAAAATAAAATTTTTTTTATAATTATCAAAGATTAATCAAAATCATCTTTTTTTAATTTTTTATTTTCTTACTTCGATTCTCCACTTTTTTACACTGTCCATATATTAATAGCTATTTAGTCAAATATTTATTAATAATTTGTTAATAAAAAAGTTTACAAAATTTTTTTTTCAGATTAAATAAAAATCATCTTTCTTTTTTATTAAAGAATGTAAAAATTGATAAGAAAATTTTTTATAACAAAATTTAGGAATACTAAATTACCATAAGACCTAATTTCACTAATATTTAAAAAATGCATTCGTCATACAAACTTCAGAAATTGAGAAAATAATATTTTAATTTAGTTAATATTTTTAAGAAAATTGAATTTATCGATTTGAATTATGTTTATGAATTTAGTATATAATTTGAGTAAAAGTTTTTCTTTCTTTTTTTATCATATAAATTAAAAATTAATATTTTGAAGTAATTTTAATGTTACAATCAATCAATCATATTCTCATAACTAATTTTCAATATGGTATTGATTTATTTTTTATTAATCTTTTATATTTGCAGACGTATTTAGATTATCAGATAATTCTAAATTATAACTTTGTTTATATTCCTTCACTTATGGAAGCATTAAATTGTTTATGCCATTTTATTTTGACTAATCTAACTAATTTTAACAAATATTTTTTGTTATTTCATTTTACTATCTAAATTGCTCGATTTACTGTTTTAATTAATTGTATTCGTCTATTTTTTATTAAAGATTTCTCTTCTTTTCTTCTTTAAAAATCTTTTACTTATTAGGATAATCAAATATAAATTTAGACTTTAGAAAACCATCATCTAAGAGCCTAAATATTGAGGCATTGTACACAGATTTTAATTTCCTTTTTTCGATTTCTATTCCTAACAACACTAAATTATTTTCTTTTACTTTTAATGAGCTATCCATAGTTTCAGTAGTTTTTTTTATAAATGACTGCATAAAACCTCCAAGTATTATAGTAGTGAAGAATACAATAAATAAAATTGTACTAGTTATAACAGGATTTAGTTAGTTTTCAACATTTATAATTAACGCAAAAGCAACAGCACCTCTAATTAGCCCAGAAAACCAAATTATCAATAACTCATATTTATTTAACCCCCATTTTCTTTTAGTAAGTACAATAGCAATTAAAGATGTAACGTATATACATCCAAAACGAGCAATTAAAGTTATCAAAAATCCAAGTAATATAAATGAATAGGAAATCTTTGATTTATCTCCAATGTAACTCCAAGAAGAAAGCCCAAGATAAATAAATAAAATTGATTCTGTAATAGATGATATTGTACTTATTGTAACAGTAGTTGTTTTAAGACTCTCTTCATCCATGTTGTGTTTCATGTAGTGATTCATAACTATGCCTGAAGCCAACATTGAAATAACACTTGATACACCAGCTATTTCCCCTAAACAATATGATAAATAGCCTATTGCGAGCAAAAATATATTTACTTTAACAGGATCCTACATTAAAGGACGATATATTTTTGTTATGTATGTAGCAAATAACCCTACAATGAGCCCGATTAAAATGGATAAAACTAAGCTTTTGATAAAATAGAAAAATAAACTCCAAAAGGTTGTAGATGAAAGCTATGCTTCGCCATTAGAATTCACAATTTTACTAATTGACTTTTATTTTATATTTAATATTGATCACATAACAATGAGAAGATTAATAATTTGATTAAAAATAATAACAAAACTTACATTAAATAGAATAAGGGAAACAGCGTCATTAAGTAGGCCTTCACCAACAACTACACTAAAAAGCTTAGGGTATGCTTTACTGCTTATCAAAGCTAATGCAGCAATAGTGTCTGAAGAGCACATAGTTGCACTAAAATATAATATATCTTTAGCTGTGAGATTGATTGTATCGTTATTTAAATCTGTTATCATACCTTGGTTAAAAAAACCTATTGTCAATAGAAGGATAAGAGCAAAGCTTATTAAAGTACCAAAAATGGCAAAGAGAGATATGTAACCAAAATTACAAAAAAAGCTTTTATTTTTTAATGTGTATCCTCCAGAGAATATAATTGGAGGTAGCATTATTTAAAAAAATTCTTCTCCAGAAAATGTTATCTTTTACCCAGAAATCTTTAAAATAAATCCAAGCAAAAATCCAACTAATATGCCAAATCCGGTTTCGTGTATTAAATGGATTTTTTTATGTTCGATGAGTGCTTGAAAACAAATATATAGTATGAGCAGACCTAGCAATGAGAGAGTTATACCATAAAAGTCATCAAAAAAACTCATTTTTATTGTATTTCCTTTTTCTTATTTGGTTTAATTTGTTTATTTTATTTAATATTATTTAATTTCTTATTTATTTATGGTTTATTAATTATTAAGTTACTGCTCTATTCTTTTATTTTCTCAAATATTATTACAATTTCAATTATTTGCTTATAATTAAAGTTGAATTTTCAAATTTAATGTTATCTTGCTTTGAGTGAATAAGCTTATTCCAAAATTAATATGCTTCTTGATTTTTTGGAATAATTAATGTAAGAGTAAAAATATTATGATTCACATATTTAAAAAAAACTTTAATAATGTTTTTTGATACCATAAATTCTATTTTACATTAAATAATATTAAGTGCTTTCCTAATCTTTAAGCAAAGCTTATAAATTGCTTGACTAATAAAAAATTTTTTACAAATTTCTTGATAGAAATAGAATTAGCTATTTAAATTATAGAGCTCGTTCATAGTTTTGAAATAAAATTTAATTGCAAAACTGAAAAAGATTGAATTTAATAAAATAGATTTTTAAAAAGATAAATTTATATATTTCAATTAAAATACATAAATAAATAATAATTATTAATTTTTATAGCTAATTTAATAAAATTTTTTATGTAGCTTTTTTTCTTTGAGATAATTGAAAATAGTTTTTATTTTTTAAATTTTTTGAAAAGTTAAAAATTAAATTTATAAAATGTTTTCGATCACATTTAATCTTATTTTTCAATTCCGTCAAAGTTATTTTATTAATCAGATTCTTTATTTTCTAACTTGCTTGAATGCACAATATTTTCATTGTATTTTATAACGTAATCCTAAGATTAATTATATATCAAACAGTTGAGAATATTGTTTTGAGTTTAGTTTAGATCATTTTCACTTTAATTTCTAGAACTTATATTGCTTTTGGAACTTTGTCTTTACTCAATCTCATACTATTCCATTTCGTGTTACAATCTTTTCTTCTTTTCTTCTTGAATCGATGGTTTTCTGTTTACATAATCGAAAATAAGCAATGGTTTTAAAAATCCTTCTTCTAGATTTTTTAATTTTGAAATTTTCTTCTTTGACTTTTCCTTTTTCAGTTTTTCTTGCTCTTGATTATACTTATTTCTTTCTTAAACTGCAGGTGATTAGCTCATTAATCCTGTAAAGTACTTAATAAACGATGACATAAATCCTCCTAAGAAAACAGTTGTAAAGAAAACAATAAACAATATTGTGCTCGTAATTACAGGATTAAGTGAACCTTATATTGTTATAATTAGAGCAAAAGCTACAGCACCTCTAATTAAACCTGCAAACCAAATTATAAAGAGCTCATATTTATTTAAATCCCATTTTTTCCCCATGAAAACGCATGCAATTGCTGATGTAAAGTATATGCATCCTAAACGAGCTACAATAGTAATGATAAAACTTAGCCCGATAAATGAAAAAGAAACAGTTGATTTATCGCTAATGTAAGTCCATGAAGAGATACCTAGATAAATAAATAATATTGATTCTGCAACAGAAGATAGAGTTCCAACAGTTACTACAGTAGATTTTAATCCATCTTCTTCGAAATTATACTTCATGTAGTGGTTCATAACTATACCTGAAGTTAACATTGCAATCACACTTGAAACTTCAACAATTTCACCAATGCAATAGGAAGAGTATCCAACAATTAAAATGAAAACATTAATTTTTATAGGATCTTTTACAAGAGGGCGGAATACCTTAGTAAAATAAGTTGCTAGTAAAGCTATAACAACTCCTATGAATATTGAAAGAAAACAATTTTTGAGGAAAAATAAACATAGATTGCCAAAAGTAGAAGCGCCAAAATCGACTTCTCCTGATTTATCAACTATTGTACCTACTGACTTTAAAAAAAAAACTTTTGTTATATCTTTGTGTAATGTATAAAAATATTCTTTCCAAAATCATAATAATTTAAATATTAATGAAGTATTTAATCATAAGAACAATTGCTTATATCAGGTTTATTAACATAAGTAAAATAGTAAAGAATTTACATTAAACAATATGATGGCTACTGCATCATTAAGTAAGCCCTCACCAAATACTACGCTAAATAATTTAGGATAGGCTGCACTGTTAATAAGAGTTAAAGCTGCTATAGCATCAGAAGCACACATAGTAGCACTAAAATATAAAATATCTTAGGTGCTTAAGTTGACAGCTTCGTTGTTTAGGTCTACAATCCACCCTGCTTTAAGAAACCCATCAGTTATCAACAAAGTGATGATAAAGTTTATCAATGTTCCTAAAATTGCATAGAGGGATATGTAAAAAATGTTAGAGAAAAACTTTCTTTTCTTTAAGTTGTACCCCGCAGAAAATATGATTGGAGGTAGCATAATTTAGAAGAAATTTTGTCCTGAAAATGATATTGAATGTCCAAATGCCTTCATTATTAGTCCTAACACAAATCCTACTATAATTCCGAATCCTGTTTCATGAAGAATATGGATCTTTTTATGCTCAATAAAAGACTAAAAGCAAATGTAAGTAAGCAACAAGCCCATTAGAGTTAAGCTTAAGGTGTAGTAATCTTCAAAAAGGTTCATATTATTTATCAATCTATCTCTATATATTTTTATCTATTTATTTATCTATCTATCTATTTTCCTTTCCTTTCGTTTGCTTTAATATTATTAATTAATTAAATATTATTTATTTGTTTATTAATAGAATTGATAAGACTCAATTTCAATTACTAAAACTTTAATAATACTAAATATATTGGTTATTTTATTTTATTTAAATTTTTTTATATATATTTTGAGATAATCATCTTAAATTAATAGATAAAATTTGATCATAATGTTTAAAATTTTTCTCTTATTTATTCACCTTTGTGATAACTAATTTACCTGAATTGGCTATTTTTGTCAATAAATTCATAAAAATATACAAATAAATTTTAAACACATACTTAATAGCCACATAAAAGTTCTATAAATAGCTAAGTTGTATTACACATACTACATTACTTAAAAGTATTATAAAAATATTAAAGTTTGCTACTTTTCATTAAACTTTGTTCAAAACTTAATATCTTAAGGCCGATTGTTAATGTAACTCAAAAATAAATTAAGCGCAATAATTTATAGCCACTGATTTTGTACTATAAATAATCTTCTGTAATCAAGTCATTAGGAATAAGAAGAAATAAAAATATTCATAAAATAATACTTGTAGTATATTATCTTAATCAAATAAATCAGATACAAAGTATAAATTTGAACTATGCTAATCTTATATAAAATATTTTACTTTAGATTTTTTAAACTAATAAATCATTTGTGGTCTGTGTTTCTTTAAAAAATAATCTTAAATTAGATATAAATCATCAGTGATAGATATTTCTTTGAAAGAATAATCTTAAACTAGATATGCTTTAAATTTATGATTTTCAAAATAAAATTAATATCTAGCTAGATTAAAATTTTCTTTATATGGGAGAAAAATATTAATTTTTCAATTTATTATTCAAGCAAATTAAATATAAAAATCATATTTTTCAACATTAAATTTGATTAATTTAAATTGTGTAAACAAAGTAAATATTTTAGGTATAGGTGACCATTCATTTTTTTTTATGTTTTGTTCAAAAATAAATAGATAGATAGAAAGAGATAGTTAGATACCTTCACTACCATATAAACTTAAAAAAAATAAATTCTACCAACGAAAAATCAAAGGATTTATTTCAAAAGTAAATGTAAATTCACAATATTACTTTGAATAAAATATTATCTTGAATTTATAGAACAGCTAAATAAAAAAATGAAAGCTGATATTAAAAAGCATAAACATTATTTTGAACTCTGATAAGTAAAGTGCTTTTTGTAGATTTTGAAATATTGTAAAACAAAGAAGGAAGGAAGGAAGGAAGGATACTAATTATTTCGAACAAAATTATGGTTATTTAGCTAAATTTATTAAATTTTATATAATAATAATATACAATAGTTTATAATTTGATATAATTTTATTTTAATTTGATATAAATGAATAAGTAATATTTATTCATTAATATAGCAATTTTCCTTTGTCTTCCAGCTTACTTTCAAAAAATATTATTTATCTTTCAACTAATTTTTTATCCATGATGTCTTAATTATATTTGTGATAGGTATTGTATTATTTGTATTTTTTTTTGTTTTTTTTGGATTTTTAAATATATGCTAATTTATCTTTGATTCAACCACAGGGCTTATATTCTCTAAAGCCAACTTAAGCTCCACAAAAAGGGCAAAAATGCTTCTTGTCTTGACAAGAGTCTGTACAAAAAGGAATAAATGAAAGAACACCAAATGTGCAAAAAAATAGACAGCAGCAAGCCATCCAAGTTCCAGTTCCAGGTTCTCTAGTCATAGTACTAACACTTTCTTTTTAGCAAAAATTACATCTAAAAGCGGTGGGATACTCACAATTGTCTAAGTTAGTAAGCATAGGTACTTAAGGGTTTGCACTTCCGGAACCCTATGCTCTAATTACTTAGGCTTCTATGGGGACACCTTAAGCATAGCCTGGTGGTTAATACTGAGGTTATCCATACATGGGTTGAGGATAGAATTAATTGCTTCCAGATGATCCTTAATAAGAATTACCTTATATTCCATTTTGAGCTTAAAAGCCATTACTCTAAGCTTGAGGATAGTAATTGTTGCCATTATACATTCCATTTTATCCATATTATAGATGAGGATTTATAGGCTATCCGATTGGTTAACCCATTTATTCATATCCCATATTATTTTTTTAATTATCATTATTGCCACTATAATTTGGATACTAATTATTAGGTTTGATATTATTTTAATATTAATTTTAATCTGTGTTTGCTAATGGCGTGTAATATTCCTTTACAGGTTCACTCATATTTTTGCAACTTAAAGATAATGTATTTCAGATTATTAAAAACTTTAAAAGTGCTTATTTTAAATCTCCTTTCGAGTAAAAAAAAATAATTTTTGGAAAATGCGGTTGCTTGCCTAAAAATTTTCTTTAGAAATTATAATGTTTTTTTGATTTAATTTTCTCTTTTTTACACCAGCTATAGAATCAATTAATTTTTGCAAAAATTAAAATGTTTGTAGTCACTCCTCTTTGTTGTATGTTTGGCTGATAAGAAATCTTCAAATCTCTGTTTAGTCTTTATCAATCAATCTATTTTTGTATATATAATAGAAGGATAAAGGACTATATAAAAAATTTATATATGTATGAAGGATAAGAAAGCTTATCTATTTATAACCTAATTTTTATAAATACTTTATTATTCTTTTACATAATATCCAAATCAGAATGAAGCTTTATACTTTATTTGAAAAACTAATAAGTTCTTTTAAATATTAAAATGTAAAAATAAATTCATTTTTATTCATAAAAAATCTTTATAATTTAAAAACATAAAAATTAAATGTTTTATTAGTGCTTGATATTAATATTCCAATGTATCATCTCTCTATTTTATCCAAATGTAATTTTCAAATATTGTTAAATCAAATATATAATTATCAAAGGATAAACAATATTGCTTTTTTAGTACCTTATAATTAATTAATTAATTATTAAAATAGTAAGCCAATCTATTATAAAATTTTAATATAAAGCCTATGTTTATTTAACTTTTTACTTTAATTGGAAGTACGTAATTCTACTAAAAAAATTAATATTTAGGTTATTTTATCAATTACGGTAATAAAATTATAACTAAGTTTTTAAAAGTGAAAATATGAAATAAACTAAATTAAATTTTTGTTCTAATTTCACAAAAATTATTTAATTTAATTAATTAAAAAGAGTATTTTTTATTTTTTTATCTATCATTTTTTATTTTTCTTTGTATTCTCATTTACTTTATTTTGTTTTCCTTTGGTTTTTATTAACATTTTTTCCATTTTTAATTATTTTGTGAGAAGATTATTATGTTATTTACTTTTAATTTTTTATTTATTAACAAATAAGAAATAATAATTATTATTTTTACTTTATTTTTAGTCATACTTATAATTAATTACAAGATGAAAGTTTATATATGTTGATGTTTTTGATGTATTAACTGTGCTTAAAAAGATAACAATTTAAGCTTACCTTTAATTAAACCTATATTTAATTAATTTCAAATATTTTCTCTTTATTATGCATATTTTTTATTAATTGAGTCTATTTTTTCTTCTAAATCTTCTCTTCTCTTTTTAAATCTAAGGTTTTTAAATACATTTTATTAAAAAAAGCTACAATTATAAGCAACGGTAATTATATTTTAAACAAAAGCTTAATTTACTCTGAAGCTTCTTGGTTTAACTTGGTAATTTTTTATATTTTTTTAGCAATCTTTTCTTCTAGGGAGTTTTGAAGATGGTATTTCTCATTGATAACTCTTTGATTTTCATTTTGCATCATTTTTATCTTTTAGAAAAGTTAAAAATAATATTAAAATAAGTTTAAAATTAATTTGAATTTTACCTCAGCCTATGTCAATTTAATATTTTATTTTATGAAATTTATTTCATCTAATAGCAGCTTCTCATCTCCATTTTACTCATTGGTTTATTCAGAATCCATAAATGCTGCTTCTTTTTACAGTGATTCTATTTTCTTCTTCATTTTAATGATTCTGTTTATATCAATAATTTAAAAAAAAAAACCATCCTAATTAGCTTACTTTGTATCAGTATTGATGTTTTTTATGTATAGAGTTTCATATTTGTCAGCAATTATTTTGTATTCGTCATATTTTTTTTTATATTCATTTTTCATTTCTTCAACACAATTCTCACAAAACCCCCTAATTAATTGAAGAATATTGAGATAGTAAGTTAATAAATTTTTTATTACTTATATTTAGGGCTAGGAGCACCACATTAGCAAATAGATTAAAACAAAATTTTAGCCTTATTTGCTTCTTCACTAAGTTGAATAGGTGCAGTGGTTCTTTTTGGTTTTTAAGAGTCCATAGCTTTTGCATTAGACCTTTTTTGAATATCTTCTAATTCTTTGATTGCATTTTCTTGCTTTATTATCTCCTTCTAAGTTTTTTACAATTCAGTGCTGAGCAATTGATTTTCTTTTTACTTGTCTTATATCATCTTTTTTATTGTATATAAATCATATTCTTTTTTTTCTTCTTTTAAAACAGATTAAGATGCTGTTTTTGCTCCACCTTTATTCATACTTAAATCTTTTTTAGAATGTGCAACAGACTATTCTTGCTTTATTAAGACAGATTTTTCAGCTCTTGGTACTCTGTCTTTCATTTTTATGAAAAATTCAAACTTTTTATTAGAGAAAATTATAAAAGTCCACAAGTAATCACTTGATGGTGGTTGCATTTATTATTTTTGAGTTAACATTTTTTTTTTACTTATTGAAATTTGAGATTAATTATTAACAGACTCACTATCTCCAGCTTCTATTTGTTGTATTGAATAGTCTTCTTGTGATTTACTGGCATCCAATAAAATCAAGTCACTTATCTTAATAATTGAGGTCTCCATTAAATCAGTATCTGAAAAAATTTATAAAACTAAGCTATCCTATTTACATTCATTAAAATAAAATATTTAGATTTTTAATTTTTTACTAAAAAATTACTCTAAAATCAAAAGACTCAAAAGTGTATTCTTATTCTTAACTTTTCTTCTTGCTCCCAAAACCTATAACATGTTCTTGAGAGTTCTTTTTATACTTTAATGCTTCTCTACTTAAACTACTTAATTTTAGGGTTAAGGAATAATTAGAATCAATAATATCACTTGTAATCATTTTTTATTCTAGCCCAAAAGGTATACAAACAGTGATTAGTTATTATGGATATTCAATAAAATAATTATATTTATAATTCACTTGTAGAGTAAGAGAAAGCTTTTAATTAATAGTTTCATCATAAAATGAGCAAACAATCTGCTCGAAAGAGTTCAATTTCAATTTAAGTTTTTCTAATTTAATGTCTTTATTATAATTTTCTTAGCTTGTTGAGTAATTAAAGTTTATATGATACTACTTCTAAAAAATATATTCATTGTCTTCATCATCTTCTTCTAAATCACCTGAGTACACTTTTTTTATTTTAACTAAGAAAAATAGATCACCCTATCTGTTGAACTCAAAATTTTTAAAATAATCGATAGTAAACTTTGGAATAATGCTACTAAAATTAATATTCTTTTCAAACTTCTTATCAGAATTGATTTCATGAATGTTTAATTAGTAGACAAACTGCTTAAGCAGTTTTTGCTTATCTTTTGTTAATTTTTATTATGGTGGAATGTATAAACCTAAAGTGTAAAGACCAGCTGAATTATCTTAGGGTGTTTAATTGAAATTGTCAACCTCAATAAAGTCAAAATTAAATTTAAAATAAACTGTATTGTTAAAAAAGTCAAGCTTTTTTTAATTATCTTTTGTATATTTATTATTAGCATATCTTTTATTTATATCAGGGATACTTAAAGGCAATATAATAAATCCTTCTGCATTAAAAAAGTAGATGTTTTTAATTTGTTCCGAGCAGAAGGCTAAGACTTCATCATTCTTGGATATAGTTCTCAATTCAATAATAAGAGACTCTAAACTAGAGGTAATTTGAAATATCAAAGAGGAAGAAATGTCAGTATCAACAGTAATTTAAATTACATAGTCCTCTGTTTTAGAATAAGAGTAAAACTTATCATTTATTCTTTCAAAATAACACCTTGAGTTTTCTTTTTCTAACTTATACAAAATATCTTACTTTTTGAAGCTCTTTTTATCAAATCTATTAACCACCAGACGGATTGTATAACAAATTGTTCCCAATTTAACTATTTCATATTTTAAATTAAAATTTATCAAAATAATATTAGCATTATTGTTTACTTCTTAGATCGAATTGCTCAGAGAGAGTACTCTAGGGAATAACTTACTCAACCAAATCAATCAAATTCCATATTTCGCTTAAAGAGAGTCTTAAAACTTACAACTGTTATTACTTAGTAATGACATTTTTAATTGATGATTTTATTTCAGAAACTAATTAATCGGAGTCTTCTTTATAGTTGATAATTTCTTTTACCCAAGTAACACTGTCTTCAATTAAAAATTTGTTGTACCCAAAATGGTCGATCGAAAATTTTATGGTACCTTTTATTATATTTTTTGAAACAAATAAATAATTTCCTTATTAATAATTTATGATTAAGCTGTTTACCTATAATATTGTCATTTTTGTCGTTATCTAAAATATCTTGTTTATTGCTGCTCAATTTATTTTTTGCTTCAACTTAATTATAGTTACTCTCAACTCTACCATCTTTGTCTAAATAAATATATCCTAGAATTAAATTGTTTTCAGGAACTTTAAAAAAGCTTTCCTCATAAACACCAATTAAATTTTCTGATTTTCTATAGTCTCCGCTATATAATTTGATAGAGATATAGTCAAATGGACATGTAGTCTTAAAGAAAATGTGATTATTTTTTTGGGAAAAGTTCAAGTCTTTATAATCTCCTTTAGAATCCACTAAAATAGGCTCGTAACTCATCAGATGTTAGTAATTCTTAATATAAATTTTGAAATCTTCATCTATAGGGAAATCACCTTCTAATTTTGTGACACTCTTTTAGCTTTCATCTTGCTTAATTATTTTAGAAATAAAATAAATTATTAAATTTCATTAATATATTCTTTGCTTGTTTTTTTTTACAAGTATTTTTTTAAATAGCTCTTCTGGGATCATCACATCTACATTTTCTTCAGCATCTTGAAAATTCTTTTTGTAAACTAAATCATGCTAATAGTCCCATGTTGATATTTTTTATACATTTTAACTGTAATGTGCAAATGGTTTTAATCTCCAAACTTAGTTAATTAATTCGTTATCCATGGAGTATAAAGAAATCTCCATATGTGTTGGACTTTGGGTTTCATTAAACACAACTGTTTCTAATATTTTAATGCTAGTAAATCCTAAGAATTTATTATGAAATTAAGTTTTTTCTGGAATCATAGATATTGTAAAATTTGTTTATAAAATTTAATCAAATGCTTCATTGAACATTTAATATCCTTTTCCTTTCTAAATTAAATCTTCTACAGAAATCTCTACTGGTTTTCCTAAAGATGATTCTGATTTCAATTTTGTTTCCTTGTATGTTATTTAACCATAGTTATCCAATTGGAAAGTTTCATATATTTACTCAAGTAACTGAACTGTTACTTATCCCATGTTTCTTGTGTAAAATAAATATAAATCGTCCCTTTCCTGATTTATGAAAACAATAAAACAAAAAAATTCTAATATTTGATAAAATAATAAATTAATTTACTGGATCATCAAGATACACTTAACATTTTTGCTTTGCTAATTATATTTGTAGCAAGTATCTACAAGACCAGTTTGTTGAAGTAGTTAAAATCATCTAATCTCTTAGATTTTATCTTCTTTGTTTAATAAATTCGTTATATTTCTCTATTTCCTTCAAAGTGAAAGACAATAAAATCACATTTTTTCCAGGCTATTGCTATTGTATACCAAGCTTTTTTGCTTACTAATTCTTCTTATCTTTTAATATTTACAGTGTTTATTCACTTTAATCTTCTACATAAGAAAGGATTGTAGCATCAAATATGAGAGCAAACTTAATATAAGTAGATTTTTATTCACCTGACTTTCTAGAATCAAATCTACATGTAAATGTATCATACGGGTTTTCTTTTGTTAAATTTAACTCATGCAATTTAAATTTTTATTTAACCTAAACTTCTGCATCTTCATCAATTGTTATCAATTTAAACTCAATTTCTTCTTCTGTTTAATTCCTCTCGAAAGGAACCTCAATCATAGTTCTCAATTTACCTTCTATCCAGTTTTTATCACCAAATCTGTAGTAGACTAATGTCTTGAGTTAATTACTATCATTAATTTATCTTGCCCTTTCTTTTTGCTACACAAACTTGCCTCCACTAATTTCACGAAGATAAATTAAATAATTATTTTTTCTATACTCAACTTTTGGCAAAGCTTTATTTGAAATCTATTCTACCTATTAAATGTCCTATTTACTTTATTTTTAGCTCCTTTTGCTAGAAATACTAAGATTATCTTTGCTTTTTTCAACTTCATTTTAACTTTGCTGTTATTTATCGTTTTAATTATCATCTAAATCAAATTCTTCTTAATTATATTAATCTTCAGCTTCATCTTCATTTTTATTTTAAGCTTCCTTTTCTTCTTGTTAATGTGACTAATCATTTTCGAAGTCTTCATTATATTAATTATGCGAATCTTCAGGTATTTCTTCATCACTCGCTTGATTAAACTTATTTAGGCTTTCTTATACTTTAGACATGACTTATTTTTAATAATTAATTCAAATACTGCAAAATATCTTAAAAGAACAATTTAATATTAATCAATAAATAACTGGTTTATAATTTTAATAATATTAGCATATCTATCTATTTATCAATCAATATAAATTTCATTTAAATTATAAGTTTTAAAAATTAGAATTTAATCAAAAATTCAATTTTTTGATGAAAAATCCTATCGAAATGAATTAATTTATTGATTAATGATTACATAAGAAATAATCTAATATAAAATATAGACTTAAATTATATATATATACAAATGAAGTTTAATAATTTAATTAATTAATTTTTTCAGTAAACTCTACATAATTTTTATTTATTAGTATTAATTATTCAGATCAATCATTCATTTTTTTAATAAAGTGGGATATGGAATTCCTCTGTATCACTTTATACCTCCGAGCCTTCTACCTACTCCCTTTAAAAGTACTACTGTTATAAATTGAAGCTAATTTAATTTTAATCTTGTAATTTATCAATCATTTAGTCATCCTGGCTCCAATTAGAGAGTTCATGTTTTTCAATTTTAGATTCAGAGTCTGAAATAGGTATTTCTTCTTAGCACTACTGCCATGCATTAATTTAATTATTAACATTACAATTTTGTTATGCAAATAAACTTTTTAAAGACTTTTATTAATTCAGTTATTACGGTAATTAAGCATCTTCTCTAAAAGTAGGAAAGTTATGAAGTTTTTATTAAGAGGGTTATCTATTCATATAATTTTCTTCTTTAATAGAGTTTGCAATCTAAAATTATTTGAAGTTTGATTATTTTTAATCAACTTCTTCATTATTGTTTTCTTCTGCTATCAAACCGTTTAATCCTAAAGATTTAAGCAATTCATCCTCATTTTAAGAAGATATGTTTTTTTAAACTCTATTTTAAAGTTAGTTGATAGTCATCTTTTACTAAGTTATAATTCTATTTCTTTAAATAGTATATACAAAGATATCATTTTAATTTAATAGCATATAAATAAAAAAATTAAATTTACAAATTTTCATTTTCTTTTTCAAAAAATTGAATATCTTATTCTTTTTAGCCTAAATCTCTATTGAATTTTTGAATTGCCTCCTATATTCTCTACATAAAATTATTAATAAATGACCATCAATTAGTAATATTTTATTTACATCGTGCAATTTTTTTTCTTATTCTTTTTGGGCTATTTGCTTATTTCTTGACTCTAAATGAAGAATTTCTATCTGCTTTCTTAAATCATTAAATTATTATTCAGTTTATCTTTTATTTTCATCATCTCTTTCCTTTGCTGAATTTATCACATTTTACTAATTTTTTATTTAGATTTATAGCTCTTCATTTAATTTCTTCAGTTTCTTATTTTCTTCTTCTTTTTATATTAAAGTCTCCTTTAATTCATTATTCTTTTGTTTTAAAATTATTTTAGACAATAAAAATTGTTTATAATCAGGACTAATTAAATACTTTTTCTTCAAGCAATTTATCGATCTATTTTCTTGAGCTTGCTAGTTGCTCCTTTTAGATTTCATTTTAGAGTTTATTTTAGTAGTTTTAGATTTCTCCCTCCATTTCTTAAATCTTTTCTTTGTATGCTTATATTTACTTTTCCATAATTTTTTGTTAGTTTTCAGAGAAAAACTTATTTCTTTCACTCTCAACAACAACCTTCTTTACTTCTCTGTCCTTATTTTTACATAATTTTAATATATTGTAATAAATTTTTTCCTTAAAATATAATTTTATTTTTACAACTTAAGACTATGTGAGTTGTTAATAATTCTTTTCTAACTCTTCCAATTATGTTTTGTGACTTTTCTGCTAAGATTAAAGTTGGTTCAATAAATCGTCATTTTATTTTTGGATTTCTGAAATCTTAGTAATCAGCCTATCATAATCACATCTTTGAGCTTAGAGCTCTTGTTCAAGTTCTTGAAGCCTTGTTTTTAAACGTAATGATTCAACCTCAGCTGTTTAGGTAAAACCAAACTATTTCATTTTTTCTGAGCTTTCTTTCTTGCTGATTTAAATTAATTTATCGTTCTTCTCATTTAAATCCTCTGAAAGTGTTTTAATCTATTCTTTTAGTTAGCTGATTTATTCTTTCGTATTATTTTATTCTTCACACTTCATCTTTAGGTTATTCTTTAATTCCATATTTCTTACATTTAATTCGTCTATTTACTTTTTTAAATCTTGCAAAACTTGCTAATACTCAGAAATTCTTTCTTCATATTTTTATTTTTACATTTAATTTTGCTTCTCCCCTTTCTGTTAGATATTTTTCAACTCTCTATTTTAGTACACTAAATCTTCATTTATCTTTTCTAATTCTATTTATTTTTACTCTAAATCTTCTTTTGTTTTTTGAATTTCTTCCAATCTTTGCTCATAATTCTAATTTAAATTAAAAAAAAACAATAATTTAAAAATCATTTAAAATTTTTATTTATTTAAAACTACCTTTTTGTTTTTCTCATTGTTTTTGTTTTATCCATCTAAATCTTATAGCTTTTATTATTGTGAATGGATAATTTAGCTATTTTATCTAATTTGTTCCATAAGCATTTAATTATTCAACTTTAATTTATCCTTTTCTTTACCAATATCCTCTAGCGAGTTTTAAAGTTAAGTGTTTTGTTATTTCAGTTAAAGTAATTCACTTTAATCTATTGACACCTTTTCTCGAAGAACATTTAATTATTATTCAATCTTTGAGCTTTTAGGAGAGCTTAATTCCTTTCTTTAAATTAAAAAATATATTAGTTTTTTATTTAAAATAGCATGAATATATTTACTACTTTGTTTCTTTCAAATTCATAAATCTCTCCATCCATTTGGCTATTTAGCTTTCTTTATCTTCAATTATGCTAGTGAGCCTATCACACTCGTTGCTCAATTTTTACTCAATTTCTGTTTTTTCAAATATTTACTATAATCTCTTCTCTTACAACTCTAGTTACTGTTCTCTTTTATTAATAAAAATGTTTAATAAATTTTTGAAATTTTGTTTACTAAACTAGAATTATTTTTTTTATAATAAAATTAAACTGGAATAATAATGAACAATAATTTATAAATAGTTAGCTAATGTAACAAATTTCTGTGTGTTAAAGTTTAGCACTTTTATAAATTTTAGATGAAATTAATTTGATTTTTATATGCTTGCAATATAGCATGAGTTTAACGGATATGATAGTGAATTATTTCAAAATATCAATAGAAGATTTATGCTATAAAATTAATTCTAATAATAACGAATAATTAATTACTCTTGCTATATTTTTATGTATTAGGCTATCTCTTTGTTGAGACTATCTATAGTTTTTCTTAAATCCAAATTATCTTTTGACTAAGATTTAAATTAATCTTGTAGTTTATGAATGGTTGTACGCAAGTTTTTATTATCATATTCAAGGTTTTAATTTTTGATGCTTTCTTTTTTCAATTCTATTTCTAGTTCACCTAATTTTCTAATCAGCTGCAACTTGAACTCGTTAGTTGAATTATTACTTTCATGCTCTATTTTAAAATCCTACTAATGAGGAATGGCTATAGTAGCTGTACTTTTGCTAGACTACAAAAACATTTTATTACTATTTATTTTGTCCTCTGATTTTGTTCTTTCTATTTGTGTATTTTCTCCTAATAAGCTTCTTGCAGGGCTCTTAGAATTACTAAAATTTTAAGAGAGTAAAGGATTTACACTACAAGAATCAACTATCTTGATACTCAAACCGTCTTATAATATTTCTTTGTTTAAAAAATTGTTTCGTTTTGTAAAAGAGTTTAATGAATCTCTGCTTGCTGATTTAGTTGAACAAAGATACATGTTGTATTTACTAACGATTTCCTATGAACTTAAAACCTAATTAACATTTCCTTAACTGCACTACTCTGATTTCTATCTACTTTTAGTACTAATCTAATAGTTACTAGAAGCTGAGATAGGACTTTCAAAATTTTCTTTTATGCGTATAGTATTTTAAACTTGCTAAGTCACATTCTGTAAAGGGAGTGGACTCTTTTTTTGGTATTAGTAATTAGCTTGTTATTTATATTACTCTATACTCATAAGTGAAGCTATAAATTCTTCTTATTTTAATTTGATAAAAAATTAATTATTAATAATTGAATACTAGCAAATATTTAAATTTATAAAAACTATGGAGAATAAACATTTTTTTAAAAATATCTTCAAAACTTAAAAAAATAAATTAACATTTTATTTTTAAATTCATTTTAACATTTAAAATATATACACTTTATTTGATTTATAAACTATTTTTAATAATTCATTTACGTTTTTATATTTTGCATGCAACCTTTTTATGAAAAATATTCTGTTTTCAATCTTGAATTTAGTTATTTCACATTTTATGATCAACTTACTTTTTTAGAAAAAATCATTCATAGAAATTTTAGTATTCATAATTTTATTCAATTTTTAATTTTAATTTAGAAAACAAATAAATTGATTAAATGATGTATTAAAAAGTCGATTCAGGTGAGGTTATATCCTTTTGTAAGTATCCTGCTAACCTAAAAGTTAATAATCCTAAAAACATTCTTTTAATTCATGGTAACTTTTGTGGTTAAAAAAATTGGGATCCTTTTTTAAAGTATTTGAAAGAGTACAATGTTTACACTTTAGATCTTAGAGGATTTGGCAAGTCAACATATAATCATCAACTTGAGTCTTTATTTGACTTTGCAAAAGATGTGATTTCTTTCTGTGAAAAGCAAAATCTTAGTAAAATTTAAATTGTAGGATGGAGCTTAGGAGGAGCAGTTGCTATGTCTGTTGCACTTTTATAACCTAATCTTATTGAAACAATGATATTAATGGCATCAGTAAACCTTTAAGGATTTCCATTTATGTCAAAAGAAGGAAGAGTTAAAGATGTAATATAAATAAAAAAAAGACTACAAAAAATTGAAAAACTATTAACAAGAGAAAATTAGTAATTCGTTTTTGAAAATATTGTTGATGGAAGAATACTTCCTGAGAAAAATCAATGCGAGTAAGGATTTATAGATGTTGTTTATGATCAATTGTTTAGTCAAAGAAATTATGTTGATGCTACTGCTTATTTAGGAGTATGGGATATTTCTGATAGGTACTAAGATATTAAATGTCCTATACTTATCTATCATGGAACAGAGGATACCGTTATAGGATATGAAAATGCAGTATTTAATTATCAAACTTTTAATAAATTTAATCCTAAAACATACCTTTATACTCTTGATGGAGGAAGCCATGCACCTGTCTATGAAGTTCCTTAATAAATGTATTAAATTTTTGATTATTTCATCAAAAATCACAGAATAGACCAAATTAAATCTAGGTTATGAAAACTGTTTTATCTTTTGTTTCAGAAAAAGTATTTTTGTTGAAAAAATCAATAATTTAAAATTATTTATTTAATAAAAGAAAAAAATATTTAGCGCCACTTAACAACTTTGTAATTAAATTTATATTTTCATTCGCTTTGCTTTTATCAATGTTGAAATTTATAAATTGAATAAAATATTTTTATTCTTTTGTATGATATGCTTTGAAATGTTAACAACAATAGCACACATTAAACTATTTAAAATGTTTATAATTTACATTAACTTGTAAGAAAATTGTGATAATTTGTTCGTAAATAGTTATTAAAATTTTTTCAAGATATTCTAAAAACTTAAATTGATTTGTAAAAATAATGTACTATTAGAAATCTGATAGATACATCTAATTTATATTTCATTATTATTTAAAAAATCTCAATTAATATTATCAAAATTTTTAAGTGTTTAAAAGAATTAAGCAAAGCTAAAAATGGAGAAAGATGAGCTTTTTAAATTTCAATTTTAAGAACTAGAAAATATAAGCAATTATTTTAGTGATGATCTTCCCTTAGAAGAAATAGCTAGGAATACAATTTTAAATTTAAAGTATCTTAATGAAAATGTGCCTGCTGAAAATAAATTACACAATATAGTAGATAATAGAGTGAATAGTATTTATGAATCAGGATTGCTTGATTTAAAGCTGAAAAAAATACTAAAATAAGAAGAAAAAGAATTAAAAACAGCGTAATAGAACATACTTGACAGTATTTGTAATAATTTTTGGACCTACATTACCGTAAGAGGAGATGGAAATTGTTTTTATAGGTCTTTTATTGTATCGTATATTTTAAAAATATCGCTAATAGAATCATGTGAACATCTTTCATAGCTAATTAAGATAGTGTAAGGGCTAGAAGAGATAATATATGTTTATGAATAAAATAAAGAAGAAGATTTCAACGAAGAGACTTTGAAGAGCTCAGTTATTTCATTTGAATCAACTAATACTCTTGAGGAAGCAGGAGAGAATAATTCAAACAGTAATTAAAAAATTATTCAGAAATAAAATAATTGTAATTTATAAACTGAAACAACAGAACCATGCATAGTAGAGAGTATTAGAAAAAACTGTAAAAATGACTAAAATGAAGAAATAAAAACAATAGTAATAAGCTTTTTGCTTTAAATGCTCATAAATAAAAAGAAATAAAACAACTTTTCTATCTCTGATTTTTTTGAATTTTATAATAGCAATCCTTAGCTAGACTTTAGCTTGATTATTGTGTGTAAAAACTTGTTATTAGTTGAATATGAACATATGTAATAAGATAGCGATTCTAAATTTTTCATTGATGATTCAATGACTAAAGAAATTACAAATATGCTACTAGTATATGGACAAAGTGCTTCGGATTTAGTTTTTTCGCTAGCAGCAAGGGTATGATTATTAATTTTATTATTAGTGTTTTTAAAATAGAAAATATTTAAATTACAAATGTTTGTTTGGATAAATAAAAATATTATATAAAATTAAAAAAAGGCATTTAAGTGCAAACTTTAGGTTTAAAATATCTATTATAAAGATGAAAATACTTTAATTCACAATCTATTACCTTTTGGATTCAAGGAAATGTAGGAAAGTAATAATGATCAAATAGCATAAGTATAATAAATATATATTTCTGTGTGGTATACAGGAGGACATTATGATATATTATTTGACTAGCAGTTTAGTTAATAATACATGTACTTCTGTTTTGATGAGCCTATAATTAATTAAAAATAATAAACTATTAAAAATATTTATTCTGAAAATATCACAGCTGATGACTTATACAATAAAGAATCTCCAATAAATATAAAATCACCTAATTTATATGAGGAAATACAAAATGATTTTTATAACTTAGATGGCGATATTTTTTAAAATAATAGCAATTAAATTAATAATGATGATAATTTATTTATTGATGATGATGAAAAATATTAAACTATAAATAAAATAATTAAAAAAAATGTTTGTTTCTGCTGCAATATATCTTAAGACTCACTTTTTCAATTGCAAACCGATATGTTTATTTGTAAAAGTTGCTATTAAAACCAATATAATATTTTCAGATTTGAAGGACCTAGCAACTCTATACTTAATGCACTTCAAATATAATAATATTTTAATGAAATGACAAAGGAAAATCTTGCTCAATCAAGATGTATTTGTTGCAATTAAATTGAAGAATAATATTAGGAATTCTAAAAACTTAATATTATATTTACAAAATAGGATTAAGAAATATAAAGCTAAAATCATATCAAATTAAGTTAAAATGATGAACAAATCATTAAGTAAAAATTAACAGAAGAAGGCATTATCATTTAACAAAAAGAAGTAACAGAAAACAATATTAAATGTTAAAATTTAGAAGAACTTGTATAAATCAAAGATTCTCTTAATAGAGATTAAAACGACGACTAAAGTGTTGATAGCATTGAGAAGTTCTAAACTTGCTTATTCTGTAAGAAATGTTTAATAGAATAGATTTTTAATTAAAACTAAAACTTATAAGAAAAAGATTATTAAATTTATTTACATACTTTACAAACAGAAGTAGATGTCTGCTTTAAACCTAGTCTTAATTAATATTTTATAGATTTTGTTAAGCAAGAATGTCTAATGGATATTTAAAACATTTAAACTTAAGAATACTGCTTAATATGCAACAAAGAACTTATTTAATTGTAGTTACAAGATATTCTTGCATAAAACTGTAACAAAGAAACAGTAAAAATATGCTGTCAATGTTTAAATAATACTAATTTATAAAAAGAAAATACTATATACAATCAAAATAGCTTATAATTTTTTCAAATTTAATACTTTCTATATCATATAAAATGCTTTAATATAAATTTGGGTTAATGCTTTGCTTGCAATAAATTTCAAAATATCTAAACTGATGAATCAAACTAAAATTAGTAAATCTTTTTTGAGTTTACTTTCCTAGAAAATCAATTTAGCATATGCTTTGAATGTACATAAATGATAAGTTTTGCTAGTGAACAAAGTATATATATTTTAGTAAAAGATTTATTAATGCTACCTTTGAAAATATTTTTAGGACAGAAATAAATTTATAATCTGCTTAAGTTTGCTTCTTAGGCATGCAAATGGTGTAAAAAGATAAATTTGGATAATTAACAAAATATTATAAGTAATATTAATTCCATTTAGTTAGGCTAATAAAATTGTTTATATAAATTATCATTTGAATGCTATGAATGTTAACAATTTTATTAATAATAATAATTATAGCAATAAAATTTTGGATATAAAAGTGTAAATGATTTTAATTTAAGTGAATTTGATTGTCCTTCTCCACCAATATAAATTAATGGGAAGAGAAGATACTCGTAACTAGGTGATATCTAATAAACATGTAATAAATGCAATATAATTTTTTATACTGATGATTACTTTGAAATTGATGAATGCGAAAAATGTAGATTTACATATAATTTATGAAATAATTAAATAAACAATTAAATATATGTACCATCCACTTATTAATTTAATTTAACTATTATAAAATATTTTGAAACCATGAGCTAAATAAAATATTTTATATTTATTAATTCATTCAGATTATTCTAAGGATTGTTTATATCAAACAATTCTTATCTCATAAATTAGCCAACAAGAATTTTCTAATTTTTGAATTATTGTTTAAGCTAAATTATATAGCACTTTGCAAATTACAAAAAATTCATCATATTATGTAGATTTGATTTATTTTAATTAAAAAAATAATACATAATAGTAGGAAGAACTATCTATTAAAAAATTATTTTCTGATAAATTTAAAAATATTCAATTATTTTTTTTAAGAAAATTTTTAAAATTTGAAATTGATTATTTTTGGAGCTAAAATGTAATTTTTCAGTAAATAATACAAAAAGAATATTTATATAGCTCTTTAATTAATCTTATAATTATTTAGATTTCTAATTCAAATTACTGATTATCAACTCAATCCTTCATCACATCAGTGTAATAATAGTTTTATTTGTCATTTAATAAGTAACAATTACATGTTTTAATCTCATTTTAACCAATTATTAATATTTCCCTAAAATTATAAAATTATTTTTTAACATCATAATACTTTTCTCAAAAATAAGAATAAAATTAACTCTAAAAATTTAGTTAAATAAAATTAAACCAAACTTATTTTATTGTATAAATCTAAAATAAGTTTTGTGTTGTCTGTACCATTTACAAAAAACATTATTGAATTGAAATTTAATAATATTTTATTGTTTTATGCAATAAGACAATTTCTAAAAATTTTGCACATAATCTGATCAGTTTTCTCTTTTTTTATTATATGAATGTATTTTATTATTTAATTAATCTTATTTTATTATTTATTATTTATTTTTTATGTTGATTTTTTCTTTTTATTTCTTTTCTTATTTTTTAAATATTTTTATTT